>JAMWET010002947.1:197500-237500 GCA_024036415.1 Prochilodus magdalenae | reverse complement strand
GACCACCACCATCACCGGTACCACAAACAAACTATGGCTGCCATCAAACCCCTCTGAAGTTCCAGTTTCCCCTGGCAACACACATCTTAATGTATATATCTTAAAATATTTTCTAAATATGTTTATAGACGTGTATCTTTATTCATTTCTATAATATATTTTTCCTTTTTGCTCCATAATGTCTTAAAATAATTAATTTTAAAATGATTTTTTTTTTGAGCCTTTAATAACAGTTCACTGTAAAGAGAGCCTTACGGTTCACTAACGTTCCGGATACGCTCTGCCTTGAGCCTAATTTAAATAATTAAACATTATTATGAATAAATAAATAAATAAATAAATAAATAAATAAATAAGCACCAAATAAACATGAGCAAGGTATTGTTAGAACATGTTATAACGTTTGTACATCTGATGTTGGAGGCGTGAATTTTTTCAGGGATTATTTATTTCTTAGGAAATTTATTATTCTAAAATTAAAAGTAGATTATTTTTAAAATAATATTGTAATCCGCATAACTTAGTTTGAATTGGTTTTTCAGATTTATGCGCCCCTATGTTGTAGCAACACAAGAACCAAATATAAACGTCTGGTTAGGATATACGATACATATGAGCGGATGTTTACGAGTATGAGCTTCTGAAATGTAAGTATGATGTAACACACTTTAAGCTCTAATAACTCTGAAACCTTTAGAGATTTAAGATTAATACCCAAACGCCCAAAGAGCACTGCAGTAAAATTAATAAACCGCAGAAACTGACAGATATGATGTACCTAACTGAGGAGATATAGAAAAACACTGTATGAACTTGTCAATTTAATATATAAATAAGTTAATTAATTAATTAATTAATTAATTAAAAAAAACAAATTATAATAATAAAAATAAAAGTAATCCCAGAAAATCTCACGTCTCTCACATCAATTCTTCATATTCAAGATTTCACTTACATTTTAAGGCACATCTTACGTTATTAAGAAAGGAAGTGCAGAAACTTAAAATAAATTAATAACGTATAAAATGTGATTCCTATTTAGAGTTATTGAAAAATTAGAAAATTATTTTTGTGCTGTTTTGGTGCTCATTTTCAGATTCCTGAACAACTGCATCTACAGCCGTGTGCAATCGTTTAAACACTTTCCTAATTTTAAACTATTTTAACTCACAAATTTAAAAAACATTTTTAAAAAAACAAAATGTAAAAAATGCGCTGCATGTAATATTAGAATATTTTACATTTTGGAGGAAAAAAAATTACCTAAGCGTATAGCAGATTATTCTTACTTAGAAATTGAAGCAATTTGGGAAATTTAAATAGATGTAAATAAATTGTAAAACTAAATAACAATAAAAACTTCTGGGGATTAACAAACACTGGTACTGAATCCTGATCTACGGGATGAGAGCGTTAACGAAGTCCTCTGGTGAATTTATCAGCCCTGTTATATGGTGTACGGGTTAAAGAACTGATGATCAGCAGGGTTAGAGTTAGTGCATGGAATGGTAGACAAATCAATAATCAATAATCAATAATCTGTAATCTATCCGGGACAGGAATGATGTGTTTGAGTTAATAGCGTGAGGGAAAGCAGCCCAGGCCTCAGCACCAGCACGTCACTCAAACCCACCACACAGTCGGCCACACTGGACCGGTCACTCCACCTTACCGACCAATCAGACATGTGACCCTCCAGAACCAGAACCACCAACACTGATTACAGCGTGAACTCGTTTACTTCAGTGTTCAGGTGTAGATTGGGTTGAGTGTAGGTGTTAGTGTCTGATCATGACAGAGACGACTCGCTGGTTATGACCGCTTTCGGGGCTAACGCTGGATAAACCGACAGTTCACTGAAAATTCTCTCCACCGCAAACCCAGCCCGTCAGCTTAGCCGATAGCCTTAGCTTCTTTAGTTTCAGCACTGCAGCTAAAGCTCACCTAGTGAGGCTAACGTAGCTAACGCGCAACGGAAGCTTACACAAGCTTACACACGCCACTGCCTGCTAGCTACATTAGCCTCCTAGCCTGAGGCATCATTTGAGATACAAGCTAACAGTTAGCTATATTAGCCTCCTAGTCCTAGTTCCAATACTAATTTGTGGGGTATACATTTTTACACATTAGCCTTATAGCCTCAGTGCTAAATGGTGGCCATATGTTTTTATTACCAGCTAGCTACAGTAGCCTCCTAGCCTCAGGGATAACTTGTGGGGTATGCACTTCCATCTCACTGTTGGCTACATTAGCCTTATAGCCTCAGGGTTAAATGGTGGGATATATGTTTTTATTGCTAGCTACATTAGCCTCCTAGCTCCAGGGCTAACTTGTATACACTTCCATTTCCGTGTTAGCTACATTAGCCTTACAGCCTTAGTGCTAAATGGTGGGGTGTATGTTTTTTAATCAGCAGCTAGCTAAATTAGCCTCCTAGCTCCAGGGCTAATTTGTGGGGTATAAACTTCCATTTTCGCGTTCTCTACATTAGCCTTACAGTCCAAGTGCTAAAGGGTGGGATGTATGTTTTTTTTAATCAGCAGCTAGCTACATTAGCCTCCTAGCTCCAAGGCTAATTTGTTGGGTATACACATCAATCGCACTGCTAGCTACATTAGCCTTATAGTCTCAGGGTTAAGTGGTGGAATATATGTTTTTATTGCTAGCTACATTAGCCTCCTAGCTCCAGGGCTAATTTGTGGGGTATAAACTTCCATTATCGTGTTAGCTACATTAGCCTTACAGCCCAAGTGCTAAATGGTGGGGTGTATGTTTTTTTAATCAGCAGCTAGCTACATTAGCCTCCTAGCTCCAGGGCTAATTTGTGGAGTATACACTTCTATTTCACTGTTAGCTACATTAGCCTTACAGCCTCAGTGCTAAATGGTGGGGTGTATGTTTTTTTAATCAGCAGCTAGCTACATTAGCCTCCTAGCTTCATTGCTAATTTGTGGGGTATACATGTCGAACACCCTGCTAGCTACATTAACCTTAAGGCCTCGATGCTAAATGGTGGGGTATAAGCTAGCTACATTAGCCTCCTAGCTTCAGGGCTAATTTGTGGGGTATACACTTCCAGCCCCCTGTTAGCTCCGTTAGCATTATAGCCTCTAAAGTGCTAAAACTAAAGAAGCAAATTTCAGACACCAAGCGTGTCCCAGCTGATGCAGGGAAGGAAGGAAACGGTATGCGTGTGATTTTCCACCGAACTGTCACCGTGGTATCAGACCAGCGTACTGAAACACCCGGCACCAGGTGTTAATGCAGCAGATCAGCTCAGAGCTGGGCCGTGTGAGGAGCTCATCAGGTCCAGGGCGTAAACAAACACAGTGGAAATGGAAGAGAACAGAAACGGGAGGATCAACAGAGTGAGATGATTCCAGGCGTCCGCCGCTGCTGCACTACCGGCACTTTCCGCAGGTCCGGAACGGTGGGAAACTGGGGGCAGTACAGCAGACAGACGGACCCTGGAGCGGAACCTGCATGCACAAAACTGACGGGAAACTGTTCTCTGTGGCTGCACCAATCACAAAGAGCAGGACGACAGGCGGAGGGAGGGGCTGAGAGAGGGGCTGTGGCTCAGCTCACCGATGGAGAAGAGAAAAAAAAAAAAAACGGAAAAATGGTCATGCTGATCCCGGACAGACTTCACATGAGGGTATGACAACAAATGATGAAAAAAATATCAATAAATAAATAAATAAATAAATAAAGGTTTCGGTGATGTCACTAATCCTAATGACTCAGGGAGTTCGCTGTCCGTCAAACTCTCGGCTAATACAACAGTCAAACGGAGTTCACAGAGGAACTGCCAGAAATTCATCAAAAACTACTGAAATATACCTTAGTACTTACCAGTTAATCCTGTTCTATAAATGAACTGTATAAATAATCCCAGATAATATTAATCCCGCACTATAAACTGAGTGTAGAAATAATCCCAGATAATATTAATCCCGCACTATAAACTGAGTGTAGAAATAATCCCAGATTATATTAATCCCGCACTATAAACTGAGTGTAGAAATTATCCCAGATTATATTAATCCCGCACTATAAACTGAGTGTAGAAATAATCCCAGATTATATTAATCCCGCACTATAAACTGAGTGTAGAAATAATCCCAGGTTATATTAACCCTGTACTATTAATTAAAACCTGGATTATTTAATCATGTACTGTAAATCGACCAATCTAAATAATCCCTGGTTCAATTAATTCCGTAATACATCACTAACTGCGTACATAATCCCAGGTTATATTAATCCTGTATTATAAAACTAAGTGTATAGACAATCCAATGTTAATCCACATTACGTGCTACATCCAACTCTGGATTTAAAATAGGAGGCATTAGCTTTGTTCCAGGATACGGGAGCCTGGATCTCTCTGGCTGTGGACTGCTGGAGTCTGCTGCCCTCTGTTGGACTATCTGTTGAAAGGTCACCTACATTCCTCGGTCTGTCAATCACTGTACAGGTCAACTTTCTCAATCAGCCAAGACGTGTCTGATCAACAGGTCCGCTTCTAACCAGGTGTTTCTAAAGGGGAACCCCCACATAATCCAGTGTGTGAGGTGTGTACAGAGTGAGGGAGAGAGGGTTTGGTGTGAGGTGTGTACAGAGTGAGGGAGAGCGGGTTTGGTGTGAGGTGTGTACAGAGTGAGGGAGAGAGGGTTTGGTGTGAGGTGTGTACCAGAGAGGGTTTGTGTGAGGTGTGTACAGAGTGAGAGGAGAGGTGTGGGTTTGGTGTGAGGTGGGTGTACAGAGTGAGTGAGAGAGGGTTTGGAGGTGTGACAGGTGTGTGAGAGAGGGTTTGAGAGGTGACAGAGTGAGTGAGAGCAGGTTGGTGTGAGGTGTGTACAGAGTGAGTGAGAGAGAGGGTTTGGTGTGAGGTGTGTACAGAGTGAGGGAGAGAGGGTTTGGTGTGAGGTGTGTACAGAGTGAGTGAGAGAGGGTTTGGTGTGAGGTGTGTACAGAGTGAGTAGAGAGGGTTTGGTGTGAGGTGTGTACAGAGTGAGTGAGAGAGGGGTTTTTGTGAGGTGTGTTGAGAGTGAGTGAGAGAGGGTTTGGTGTGAGGTGTGTACAGAGTGAGGGAGAGAGGGTTTGGTGTGAGGTGTGTACAGAGTGAGGGAGAGAGGGTTTGGTGTGAGGTGTGTACAGAGTGAGTGAGAGAGGGGTGTTTTGGTGTGAGGTGTGTACAGAGTGAGTGAGAGAGGGTTTGGTGTGAGGTGTGTACAGAGTGAGTGAGAGAGGGTTTGGTGTGAGGTGTGTACAGAGTGAGGGAGAGAGGGTTTGGTGTGAGGTGTGTACAGAGTGAGTGAGAGAGGGTTTGGTGTGAGGTGTGTACAGATGGGTAGAGAGAGGGGTTGGGGTGTGAGGTGTGTACAGTGAGAGGGAGAGAGGTTTTGGTGTGAGGTGTGTACAGAGTGAGGGAGAGAGGGTTTGGTGTGAGGTGTGTACAGAGTGAGGGAGAGAGGGTTTGGTGTGACAGAGTGAGGGAGAGAGGGTTTGGTGTGAGGTGTGTACAGAGTGAGGGGGGGTTTGGTGAGGTGTGTACAGAGTGAGGAGAGAGGGTTTGGTGTGAGGTGTGTACAGAGTGAGGGAGAGAGGGTTTGGTGTGAGGTGTGAGAGCGGGTTTGGTGTGAGGTGTGTACAGAGTGAGGGAGAGAGGGGTTTGGTGTGAGGTGTGGTACAGAGTGAGGGAGAGAGGGTTTGGTGTGAGGTGTGTACAGAGTGAGTGAGAGGGTTTGTGTACAGAGTGAGGGAGAGAGGGTTTGGTGTGAGGTGTGTACAGAGTGAGTGAGAGGGGGTGTGGGGTGTGTACAGAGTGTGAGAGGGTGTGTGTGAGGTGTGTAGTGAGTGAGAGCAGGTTTGGTGTGAGGTGTGTACAGAGTGAGGGAGGGGGGGTTTGGTGTGAGGTGTGTACAGAGTGAGGGAGAGAGGGTTTGGTGTGAGGTGTGTACAGAGTGAGTGAGAGAGGGTTTGGTGTGAGGTGTGTACAGAGTGAGTGAGAGAGGGTTTGGTGTGAGGTGTGTACAGAGTGAGTGAGAGGGGGTTTGGTGTGAGGTGTGTACAGAGTGAGTGAGAGAGGGTTTTGTGTGCGGTGTGTACAGAGTGAGTGAGCGGGTTGTGTGTGCGGTGTGTACAGAGTGAGTGAGCAGGGTGTGTGTGCGGTTCCTGACACTGTTATTTATGAGTACAGATGAAACTGGAGAAGAAGGAGACCAGTGAACACGCCTTGGCTGAACAGCGTTTCAGTGAAGGGAGGAAATGAGTCGCTGTGAGGTTGACCTTTAACCCCCTGCTCCCTCTGCTCACCCTCTCTCTCCTCCTCTATGTGGCTCATGCGGAGCACCAGAGCGTTCTTCTCCTCTCGAGCCTGGTCCCGCACTGCCTCGGCCTCTGCCACCATGGACACCATGTCCTGCCACTCCAGCACCTGACTCTGCGCGTCGTCCACGCTGCCGGATTCACTGGCCTGCAGTACACACAGCACAGGAGCGGGAAAAGAATTCCGGAAGAACCTTATTAATCAAGTGTTGGACATTAGCTTATTATAATAATAATAATAATAATAATAAAATAACAACAAAATAACAATAACCACAATCATTATTATAATAAATCATAAAATAAAATAATAATACACAATAACAATAACAATAATAATAATAATAATAATAAAATAACAACAAAATAACAATAACCACAATCATTATTATAATAAATCATAAAATAAAATAATAATACACAATAACAATAACAATAATAATAATAATAATAATAAAATAACAACAAAATAACAATAACCACAATCATTATTATAATAAATCATAAAATAAAATAATAATACACAATAACAATAACAATAATAATAATAATAATAATAAATATAAATAAAAAGAAAAATAATACATATAATACTAATAATACATGTAAAATATATAAAAATGATAATAATAATAATAATATGTTAAATAATAATAATAATGATAATAATAATAATAATAATAATTCCAGTCTGGGTTTCATCGTTTGAGAACTTGCGCAGCACTGACCTGGGATGCGGCTCTCTTGGTGACCTGCTCCAGGTCCGCCTGCAGCTTCCTCTGCTGCTCCTCGTACACCACCAGCTTCGCCTCCAGAACGTCTACGAAGTTAGTAATACAGTATTAGTGTAGAACCACCACCTACAACTTCTACACCCGTGTACTGATTTTAATATAACTATTTTCATACGGTTCTTATAATCATTTAATCCTATTAATACTTCAACAGCACTGTGTACGTACATATACACTCCTCATCTACAGAACAGCTCCACCCAGAAGGAGGTGTGGGAGTGTGGTGGTGTTGGGAAGGAGGATAAAGGTGACCAGGATCAATAACTGATGATAAATTTAGACTGATATGATCAATATTTATTGAGCTACACATACAGAAGTCTGTCTCTCAGTATGACGTCGGGCCGCCGTGTTTGCTAACCCAACACGCCAGACGTCTCGGTATGGAGCTGTAGAGGTTCCTGATGGAGTCCTGTATAATCCATGCCAAATCCCAAATTGTTAGCATGTCTCACTATGTCACACCTACACGTCCAGTTTCCCATCAGTTGATTGCTTCCGGGTGCAGCTGTTCTGATGATGAGTATAAGGTTTTGATGAGTATAATGAGTGTGTGAATAATGTTTATTATTAAGGGAGTTATTTTATTATCCCGTCTGTAATCTGACGGTAAATCTGTAACCCGTGTGACCGTGTAACGCAGGGCTCTGTACCGTTTTTGGCCCTCAGCTCGTCGTACTGGTCGAGTTTACACAGCATCTCCTCCTTCTCCTCTTCCAGCTCGTTCACTCGACCGCGCAGGGACACCATATCCGGGGTCAAGCTTCCAGACTGGGGGGTCAGAGTGGCATCGTGGTGGTTAATGTGGGTAAATATTAGATGGGTATGGTATATAAATCTTTCTGAGCTCCCTCACCTGAGCTTTCCTCAGCTCGTCTTCAAGCTGCCTGATGCGAGACTTGGACCACGCTTTCATCTTCAGGAACTTCGCCTCCGATTTACTGGCCTCGTCTGATTTTAGCTTAGCTTGGGCTGATCGACGGCACAAAGAAAGAAATAATAACAATACTGAATAAGAGTGAAAACCTCCACTTATGACATTTATTACATAATAATAATAATAATAATAATAATAAAAATAATAAAAATAAAAAATAATAAGAACAAATTAATAATAATAATAATAATAATAATAATAATAATAATAACAACAACAACAAAACAACAACAACAAAACAACTACTATTTATTTTAATATATTATTATTAATAATAATAATAATAATAAAAATAGCAAATTAATAATAATAATAATAATAATAATAATATTAATAATAAAAATAACAAATTAATAATAATAATGATAACAATAATAAAATAATAAAAAATAATAATTATATTATTATTATTATTATTATTATCATTATTAATAATAATAATAATAATTTAAAAACACTGTTTTAACTAATTCCTCTTAAATTAAATTATCCATCGTTAATCACACTACTTCCTTCAGACGGTACCTTCCAACTCCGCCACTCTCTTGGTCAGCAAGTGGTCAGCAGGTCGTTCCTCAGGTGAGCTTTCAGGTGCTGCAGGCTGAGCAGGGGACCTCCTCACAGCCTCCAGCTGCGCCAGCAGGACCTGCTCCTTCTCCGACATCTCGCTCTCGTGTTTCTCCGTCACCCTTCTCAGCTCCTCCTGGTGTTTCTCCATCAGGTCGCGGACCTGAGTGCGCATGATGTGTCTCTCCGCCTCCATCTTGGACTGCAGGTTGTCCTTCTCGCTGTGCAGGAGCTTCAGACGCTCAGCCAGATCCTACACAGGTGGAGGAGAGGAGAACATGAGAGCCCAGACACACTCGGCCTGACGCAGTAATTACGCTGTTTGCTGTGATTCTGTTTCTCCATTTGTTTAGCTCGTCTCTCACTGCCGCACACTACATCCCTGCTCCCGGTGCGGAGGCGAGCGGAAAACGCTCCTAAGACGCTCACTAAACCAGCTTCATTACAGGCACCGCGCTCGCCCGTCACTGTCGCCCCACAGTAACCCCCCCGGCTGGGGTGCCCAGGGTCCTTCCTGTGGGGAGTGTGCATGTTCTCCCAGTGTTCCTCCCACAGCACACACACGCAGGCAGGTGAGCTGGAGACGCTAAACCGTTCCCCTGGGTGCGAGTGTGTGTCTGTCCTGCGATGGACTGGCGGCCTGTCTTAGGGACTTTCCTGCCCTCCGCCCAACGTGCACTGGGATAGACAGCATATCCCTCTAACCCAGAAGGATAAGCAGCTCAGAGGACGAATGAATGAATGAATGAATGAATGAATGAATGAATGTGAGCACCTTTATCTTCTGGTCTCTGCTGTCCACCTCGCCCTGCAGGACATCGATCACCTGGGCCTTTCCCAGGAGAACCTCCTCCTTCTCGTGCAGCTTCTGCTTTAGGGCCTTCAGGAGCTGAGAGAGAGGAAACGGAGACGCCGTATGACACACTGTTATTTACACTCATCAAAATTTTAAAAGTCACCCACTCTAAAATTTGTTAGACCACCTTTAGCTTTGATCACGGCACACCTTCACTGTGCCAGCGTTTCCACAAGCTTCGCAACGTCACAGCATTTACTTCTGTCCAGAGCTGCATTCATGAGTGAGTGCGAGCAAGCGAGGGAGAGTTTGTGACAGAGTGTGTGTGAGTGAGAGAGAGAGAGAGAGAGAGAGAGAGAGAGTGTGCGTGTGTGGGCGTGCGAGCAAGCGGGAGTTTGTGACAGAGTGTGTGTGAGTGAGAGTGAGAGTGAGTGCATGTGAGTGTATGAGTGAGCGAGTGAGTGAGTTTGTGAGAGTGTGTGTGTGAGTGAGAGTGAGCAAGTGAGTGAAAGTGAGAGTGAGTGCATGTGAGAGTGTGAGTGAGTGAGAGAGAGTGTGCGTGAGAGAGTGAGCAAGTGAGTGAAAGTGAGAGTGAGTGAGTGAGTGAGTGAGTGAGAGAGAGTGTGTGTGGGTGAGAGTGAGTGCGTGTGAGAGTGTGAGCAAGTGAGTGAAAGTGAGAGTGAGTGCGTGTGAGCGTGTGAGTGAGTGAGTAAGAGTGAGAGTGAGTGCGTGTGAGAGTGTGAGCAAGTGAGTGAAAGTGAGAGTGAGTGCGTGTGAGCGTGTGAGTGAGTGAGAGAGAGTGTGTGTGAGAGTGTGAGTGAGTGAGTGAGTGAAAGTGAGAGTGAGTGTGTGTGAGTGAGTGAGTGTGAGCGTGTGAGTGTATGAGTGAGTGAGTGCTGAGAAGCTACTGCAGCAGACTGGTCTGTACTCTGTCCCGTTTGGCCCGAATGCCTGAAACTGTATAAGAGCTGGGAAATGATCCGTCTGGGATGAAAGGGAAAGGTGAACCTACCTGTTCCAGATCGGCGCTGGCGTCCGATTTCGCGGCGAGCTTGAAGAGCTCCTGCTCGTGCATCTGATTGGCCTCCATCAGTTTGTTGTCCTTTTGTAAAATGATGTCCTTGAAGGTCTGGATCTGGGAATGAAAGCCAGCATTACGGAATCACCCGACCGGAATAACAGCTCGGATCAAACGCATTCATAAATGATCTCTTACGTTCTGCTTGTACATGTTCTCCTTCTCCTCGAACTGAGCCTTCTCCGTCACCAGCAGCTCCTTCAGGCTGTCGTTCTGCTCCTTCAGCAGGCTGTATCTCTCCTCCCCGTCTCCAACCTTCTTCGTCAGGCTCTGAACCAGCATCTGCAGCTCCTGCACCGAGCCGTCCGCCGACCGCTCCTGCATTCAGAGACGTTAGCACCACGTTAGCACCACGTTAGCACCACGTTAGCACCACGTTAGCACCACGGAGGCTGCAGTCTTCTACACCATATGTGAACGTGTGGTTCTCTGTGATGAAACTGGAAGGTTCCTTGCCTTGTTGTCCTGAGGAACCTGCTCCGGTTTGGCCGGCTGTTCCCCAGACACGGCTGTCTGCAGGTGGACGATATAAGCCTCCTTCTCAGCCAGACGCTTGTCTCTCTCCGCCAGCATGGAGTCCATCTCTACACCTCGCGCTCTCTGGGCTTCCAGCTCTTGCATCTAAGACACATCGGGAAATTTAAAATCCAACTGTACATTATTAATACCAGCTTCCCTAAACCTCACCACAAGCGCACCGCACAGTATCCGGGTCTGCTGGTTCTGACCCGTCCCTACTAGCCTGTAACACCTCCACCAGCACCAGTAACAGCTGGGGCTGGATCGGGCATGTACTGGACGAGGTTCTGTATGTAGCCACATCAGTGTTCAGACTCTCTCACATCAGAGAACTGGTCAGCTGGTCCAGATGTGGTGGAGGCCTTCCCTGGCACAGTTCCGAGGAGAATTCCCTGTAGGCTGGGATTGTATCCACTGCTGGTAGACCCGTATGACCGTACGCTTCCATACACCTGCAGATTCAGCTACTTCCTTCACACTATGGTCTTTGGCCACGCCCACATGCAGTCCCTCCTTTTAGCCAATCATTACCATCTGCTCTGGAGCCATTTTCCACACATGGAACGAGACATTCCCTGCACTGTAGCACCTCTTCCCAATCTATGGATCCCGTCACTCACAGAGCCTGAAGCTGTTGCTGTTGGTCTGTGGGAATGCTCCAGCAAGGAAGTTCAATAAAAGCCCAGCAGAGGAACGCTGACACAGGAGGAAGTAGATGGCGTCCATCATGCTGCGTGAAGGTGACAACGCACCTCCACAAACACAAAGGACCTTCAGCAAGGAAGTTCAAGCCCAGCAGAGGACTGAGGAGGAAGGAGCAATACTGCGTGGACGGAGAAGAGGCAGAGAGATGGCGACAGCAGCAGACCCTCTGCAGGGAGGACAGGGAAAGAGGTGGTACCAGGGACACTCGGACAGTGGCTGGCTAAGACCAGCACGGTGGCCCTCCAGTGATTCCTCAATCTGGCAGTGCAGCTGAGCACCATCTGCAGGAGCCTGAGAGTACTACCACCTTAAACACGCAAGGTGACTCACTCTTTCAGGTGAGCTGATGTCACCTGTGTGATGTTCCTGTGTCCTCTACAAAGACACACAGATCAGATGATACAGAAGATGTACCTTCTGCTGCAGCTCCTTCTCCCTGTTGGCGAGCTGCTGCTCCAGCTCCTCCACCTTCTTCTTCAGCAGGAGGATTTTCCCTCGGCTCGCTCCGGCCGGCTCAGATTCCCCAGCCTCTCCGCTGCCGACCTGCAAGGACACAGTTCGGTAAGGAACCAAACCTGAAACTGGAGCACCACAGTGCTGAGAATGATCCACCACCCACATGTACCTGCTCTGTGGGGGTCCTGTGGGGGTCCTGACCATTGAAGAACAGGGTAATACAGTACACAGAGAAACAGATGGACTACAGTCTGGACCTGTACACCTACAGAGTGTCCTGTACGGTCAGTGGAGAAGGAGGCGGTTCGGTCGGGAACTCTTACCCGTCTGAACTGTGGCGGCGTCCCCTTGCCCGCCGGCTCCCCCTGCTGTTTCCTCAGCTCCTCCAGCTGAGCGTTCAGTGATGTGACCTTCGCCTTGTTCTGGAGCCGCATCTTCGACATCTTGGCCTCGCACGACTCCTTCTCAGCCTGGAGGGCCAGGAAAGAAGACGTAGCACGTTAATGAACGCTCGTCACACTCGTTTACCGTCCTGAATCCACCCATCATCGACAGAAATCATCCAAACTCACTGAGATGTTCTAGCCTCGGTTTTCTGTCACTCCTGTAAAGACACGCTTCTGGACATACAGGATTTCGCTCCAATAGCGATATTATGTTTACAGTGCAACAACAAAGCAGAGCTTTATCACCTGTAGGGGGCAGTGCTGTGTGATATTCGTTAATTGAGCAATTAGTGTTTAATAGTGTAATTAATTAGAGGAGGCGGTGGATAGCAGCAGGTAGAGCCGCTGCCTCAGGCTGGGGTCAGTTCCTGGCTGGGGCTAACGAGTAATTAAGGCTATGCTAATGTACTTTTAGCCTTGTTTACAGGTAACCGTGCGTCCAACAGCGCCAGGAGCCACATCTACCATTACAACTTCCACACGGTTTGAGACGAGCTGTATGTATATTAAAAATAAATAAATAAATAAAATTTTATATATATATATATATATATATATATATATATATATATATATATATATATATATATATATATATGAATGAGAGTTAGTTGGTTGATTAATTAATTAATTAATTACAAACAATTAAGTAATTAACTTGTATTAGATCCAGCCAGAGAAACGCTACCGCAATAATCATTTATGGCTTCTCGTATCATCACTGTAACATCCACCTGCTTCATCCAACATCCCAGTTATGTTAACATCGCGTAGCCCTACCTGTTAGCCACCTTAGCCTTGTGGCTCCATCAACCACTGATCAGCTACCTCCGAGGTAAGAGGGGGAAACGTCTAACTACTGAAATACGAGCGGTGTACCTTCAGAACCCACCAGGGGGCAGAGTGGAGTCTCGTGTTTCGGCCAGGGGAACGTTTCACACACATCCTGGTTGATCTCCGTACCTTTAATCTGCTGGTATGTATGTAGGGGGTACTGAATACACCCAGCTCCTGCACTTTAACTGTGGAGGGGTCACTGCAGAGCCAGCTTACCTGTGCAGCGGCCCGTGTGCAGCGGCCCGTGTGCAGCGCGGCCTGGTTAATCTTTCACAGTGTTGAGCTGCCAGGTCGCTAAGGAACCATGTCTGCTGATAACACTGAGGCTCTATTGTTCCTGCGCTGACTGGAGCCCCCATGCCGAGTTTGGACTTTGCTCTGGGCCAGTGTACTCCAGCACAGCGCTCCGAGAGACGCTCCTGACTGGACAGCGCCGTAATCAGGGGCATGTGGCCCTTCATTAAATTCCTAACTCTACAGGAATACATACACGGTGGCCTGATACAGATCTGCTCTGGGACACTCCTCCCAGGGCTGAACCATATCAGCGAAACACCAGAGACGGGAGCGAGTCACTACACCGCCGGGAACCAGGAACGCCCTGTCTGAGCAGGATCAGTTTTCCTTAAGGCCCACCTACTGACTCCTAGAAAGGACACAAGGCCTATGGGAATATCAGCACAGCTGATAATGTAGAACACAAATCACTGAACATGTCAATTCTCCAGCCAAAGCCCCCACGACGCTCCACTGGCCCACCTCAGTACTGGCCCGAGAACCACCAATGGGTGCTATGCAGCCCTCTTGTAGTCCCTCGGTGATAACAGTCCTGCTCCACCCCACATCTCAGTACGGAAACAAACCGAGCTCTCGTCTGAATTTCCCCGTTCCACCTGGAAAGGTGAAGCTGCATCCTGGGACCTGACCCTGCATTAACACCGCGCAGCGTGCTGCAGCGCATCCCATTCATTTCCAATGCAAAGTGTCGGTTCTGCCAGACGTAGCCGTGCAGTGCTTGGCAGGTCCGGCAGGTCGAGTGAACAGCTGATGCTTGCACATGTCCGTAACGGTGGAGCATGGAGGTCCACCAGTGTCTCCCCGCCGGTACCGGGAGCACCAGCCTTAATCCTCTTCTGACCATCCATGATAAATAAGAACAGCTATTCAAATGTGCCACATACTCAACAGCATTCCCTCCAAAATCCAATCCCAGCATTCCCTCCAAAATCCAATCCCAGCATTCCCTCCTTGGTCTTACGCCTAACTGCTCCCCGGATCAGATGGAGATTTCCAGCTACACCATGTTCCTATGTGGGAGCCTACAGCTGACCTGGATCCCGCTCCGTGGCCCCGTTAGGTGAGAGAAGTATGTGGTAATCGGACCTGTGCCGTCCCAGCAGCCCCCAGGCCTACCTAACCTGCCTAAACCCTGCACTGCACAGCACGGCCACAGGGTGGCGCTGGAGATCCCACTGAACACGTGTCGAGTTTGAATACCTCAGGGCGTCTGTTTACCTTCAGCTGTTCATCTTTACTGTGCAGAGCCGTGTCCTTCTCCCTGATCATCTCCTTCAGCTGAGACACCAGCTGCTCCATCTGAGCCAAGCGCTCCGTCACCTCGGACAAGGGCGGACCACCAGCACCTCCAGCACCTGCCTGGGGGGAACCAGGAGCCTGAGAGAGAGACACACAGAGAGGGAGACAGAGACGGAGACAGAGAGAGAGAGAGAGAGACAGAGAGAGACAGAGAGAGAGAGAGAGACAGAGAGAGAGAGAGAGACAGAGAGAGAGAGAGAGACAGAGAGAGAGAGAGAGAGAGAGAGAGAGAGAGAGAGAGAGAGAGAGACAGACAGACAGAGAGACAGAGAGACAGACAGACAGACAGACAGACAGACAGAGAGACAGAGAGGGAGAGGGAGAGAGAGGGAGAGGGAGAGAGAGAGGGAGCAGCATTAGGTAGAAGTTTATAAGACAGGCTGCTTGTATTGAGAACCTTCAGTTGGTGAACTACCATCTTGTATCAGAATCTAGAACCTACAATCTAATCTGGAACCTACATGCCCTCAACAATCTAATAACTTGGTGAGAATCTGATTTGACTGAGTCAGAAACCAGATAACCAAGTCCAGTACAGACACTGAGCATCTCCACATGGCGATGATTCGGCCCTGAGGTTAGCAACACGCTAGCGGCCATTACCATAACCCAGGAGCAGCCACTGGACCACCACAAAGACTACCCCAGCAGATTATAATCTCAGTTTATTAGTCCAGGACGTTTACTGATGTGCGGTTGGTGGGGTTGGGGGCGTTGGGGGAGGTTAGCCGGATAACACGCTCGTTTACCTACGCAGGGATCGAGGGTCCGCTCTCACAGAGAAGTGTTCCTGACCCCTCAGCGTCGTCACATCCATTTCGGCACATCCAGACCAAATCCCGACAGTTTTAACAGTCTGGACAGCCACGTGATCGGATCGTGAAGTCGGAGCCAGACCACATCTGAGGGTGTCTTGTAATCCCAATTGGATTTTCACAGGTCCAACCAATGCTAACAGGCAAGATCTGAGAAACCGGCTCGTAGGGATGCACCAAAATCAACGTTTCTGACTGAAGACGAGGAAAATCAAACATCTGCCTGAACGCCGTGTACCCAACTCCGCCTTTCACAGTGCTTCATCAGTTTTGCCACTTTTTCACCAGTCCATAAATTAAACAGGCTGAATCCCAGATAGCAAGGGAATGTGGGCCACACCTGGCAAAGACACAGCCCTGCTGGGCCACCGTCGCCACTGGGAATCTGGTGTGACCCAAAGGTGGGTCACTTTCTTACCCATTTGTCCCACATGTCCCAAAACAGATCTGGCTCACTACTCGCACAGGTACAGCAGAGTAGCCTAGTTTGGCAGAGGTGTGGCCCTAATCTGGCACGTATGGGGCCCCATGCCTCGTTACCAGTAGAGGTCCACCCAGGTGCTGTCAACCCATCTGGCAGGTAGGCCAGATGAAAATGGGGAATGTGAGCCAGATTTGGGTCGCGGTTTTGTTTTCTGAGAGAGAGACCGTGTGTGTGCTGAGTAGCTGCCGTCTGTCCGTCTCGCTGTAGTGGCTCTGTTCGGTTCTACTCCAGGAGCTAGATAAAACTAACAGCCTCACTGTAAACGTCACGGTTCGGAATGAAGCCAAACTCACTGGTCACTTTAACCATTCCGGCCCTATCTACAGACGGACCACTCAGTATACTCCGGGGTCCATATTCATCGCTGGTTAACGCTGGGGCTGGACTGTCATGCTGCGTCCCCAGGTCCGACTCAACCATCATTCTGCTTCCTGTGTTCTCATAGCGGTACGAAACTGTGTGGCGGCATGAAGACACGCAAGCGTTGGCACGGTGCCAGTGTTCCTGGTGAATACGGGTGAAGGTCAGAGGAGCTGGAGCGGTTATTTGAGGTGGAGAAAGGAAGGAGGAGCTCCGTGCTCTCGTTTCTTTGCTGACTCATCTGGAAATAGCAGTCTGCTAATGCTAAAGCTAGCGGTGTCTTAGGAATCCAGTGTACTGAAGTGACCACAATCCTTCAGTACGTGTGCCATCATCCCTTCTGCCATATTAACCACGCTCTAGCCATCAGGCACACAGCAGGACGTACCCGGGCTAAAGCCGTCACTCGGCCTTCAGCGGGTCAGACTAACCCAGCCAAAGCAGTGACCTCAGCACTCCCCCGGCTTAATCCCCCCATACTGCCTTAAAGCCCTCTGTCTCATCAGCTCGGCTCAGAGCACAGCCCACTGAGCACGGCACAGCCCGGCACCGCGGCCTCCACGGGCCCTCAGCACAGAGAGGGAACCCACACTGCATCTCTCAGTTCCAGCACTGAAGCCAAACCAATGACGTTGACCTTTAACCCCAGAGGAGACCTGATCATGTGGTCTCTGCGACTGTAGTCTATAAACACGGATGCTAACGGTTTTAGCTTCACACGCCCAGAGCATTCAGAGAGTCTCTCTGCGGACACAGCAAGACGAAACGCTAACTGGTCATGAACTGGCGAAGCTCATCCGAACTCCAGCTGATCCAGGACCCGGGTTAACGGGGGGATGGAGAACTCTGGACCTGAATCTCTCTGGGATGAGAGGTGTTTCGTGTTTGTGTGGGACCTAACGAACAGACCGCACGGTTGAGAATGGTATAGTGTACGTACCCCCTGGGCAGAGCCCGCCTCGTCCGTGGAGAACCACTTCAGCATGGCTGGATCTCCGGCCTTCCGGGAAAGAACAGGACAGAGACACACAGTCCATTAGAGAGACGGCCACTTCAGGAACCGTGGAGCATTTCACCAGCAGGTTCACAATTAAACAATACACACTTAACATCTGTTAAAGCCCAAAAAACAAAACCACCCGACACACACAAATAAAAAACAAATACACTAAAAACACAAATACAAAAAACCCACACAAAAATAAAAACATCACAAATAAAAATCACGCAAAAATAAAAAACAAAAACACAAAAAAACCCACAAATAAAACAAAACAAAAAAAAACCCACACAAAAATAAAACCATCACAAATAAAAATCACGCAAAAATAAAAAACAAATACACAAAAAACACACAAAAAAAACACAAATAAAAATCATGCAAAAATAAAAAAAAACCAAACAAACACAAAAAAAAATACATTTTTATTTATGCCTTAATATGAAATTACAGTCTAGCGCTGATCTGACTCCACAGCTGTTTACTTTCCGTTCATGAAGGTAACCGAACAGCGGCCCCTCCTTCAGCGGGAGCTGAAACCACCGGCAGTGACTGACAGACAACAGTAGTGGATCACAGGAGAGCGAACCGGAGCGAGAACCTCCCTGACCGTGTTTCAGCACACCCGTCACACAACAACACGTCTACCGGAGCGTGGAAAACCCCTGCCGGTGCTTCCCAGTCCGCATTAACGACGAGCATCTTAAACCTGAGAGCCGGACACGACACCGAGCAGACAAGAAACCGGATCACACCACCGGAACAGTACAGCAGAACGGATCACACCACCGGAACAGTACAGCAGAACGGATCACACCACCGGAACAGTACAGCAGAACGGATCACACCACCGGAACACACCACCAGAACAGTACAGCAGAACACACCACACCACCGGATCACACCACCGGAACACACCACCGGATCACACCACCGGAACACACCACCGGAACAGTACAGCAGAACGGAACACACCACCGGAACAGTACAGCAGAACGGAACACACCACCGGAACAGTACAGCAGAACGGAACACACCACCGGAACAGTACAGCAGAACGGAACACACCACCGGAACACACCACTGGAACAGTACAGCAGAACACACCACACCACCGGAACACACCACCAGAACAGTACAGCAGAACACACCACACCACCGGATCACACCACCGGAACACACCACCGGATCAGTACAGCAGAACATACCACACCACCGGATCACACCACCGGAACAGTACAGCAGAACGGATCACACCACCGGATCAGTACAGCAGAACACACCACCGGATCACACCACCGGAACAGTACAGCAGAACGGTTCACACCACTGGAACACACCACCGGAACAGTACAGCAGAACGGATCACACCACCGGATCACACCACTGGAACAGTACAGCAGAACGGATCACACCACCGGATCACACCACCGGAACAGTACAGCAGAACGGATCACACCACCGGAACAGTACAGCAGAACGGATCACACCACCGGATCAGTACAGCAGAACACACCACCGGATCACACCACCGGAACAGTACAGCAGAACACACCACACCACCGGAACACACCACCAGAACAGTACAGCAGAACACACCACACCACCGGATCACACCACCGGAACACACCACCGGATCAGTACAGCAGAACATACCACACCACCGGATCACACCACCGGAACAGTACAGCAGAACGGATCACACCACCGGATCAGTACAGCAGAACACACCACCGGATCACACCACCGGAACAGTACAGCAGAACACACCACACCACCGGATCACACCACCGGAACACACCACCGGATCAGTACAGCAGAACATACCACACCACCGGATCACACCACCGGAACAGTACAGCAGAACGGATCACACCACCGGATCACACCACCGGAACAGTACAGCAGAACGGATCACACCACCGGAACAGTACAGCAGAACGGAACACACCACCGGAACACACCACTGGAACAGTACAGCAGAACGGAACACACCACTGGAACAGTACAGCAGAACGGATCACACCACCGGAACACACCACCGGAACAGTACAGCAGAACACACCACCGGATCACACCACCGGAACACACCACCGGAACAGTACAGCAGAACGGATCACACCACCGGAACACACCACCGGAACAGTACAGCAGAACACACCACCGGATCACACCACCGGATCACACCACCGGATCACACCACCGGAACAGTACAGCAGAACAGATCACACCACCGGATCACACCACCGGATCAGTACAGCAGAACAGATCACACCACCAGAACACACCACCAAAACACACCACCGGAACAGTACAGCAGAACACACCACTGGAACACACCACCAGATCAGTACAGCAGAACACACCACCGGATCACACCACCGGATCAGTACAGCAGAACAGATCACACCACCGGATCAGTACAGCAGAACAGATCACACCACCGGATCACACCACCGGATCAGTACAGCAGAACGGATCACACCACCGGATCAGTACAGCAGAACAGATCACACCACCGGATCACACCACCGGAACAGTACAGCAGAACAGATCACACCACCGGATCAGTACAGCAGAACAGATCACACCACCGGATCACACCACCGGAACAGTACAGCAGAACACACCACACCACCGGATCAGTACAGCAGAACAGATCACACCACCGGATCACACCACCGGATCAGTACAGCAGAACACACCACTGGAACACACCACCGGATCACACCACCAGATCAGTACAGCAGAACACACCACCGGATCACACCACCGGAACAGTACAGCAGAACAGATCACACCACCGGATCAGTACAGCAGAACAGATCACACCACCGGATCACACCACCGGAACAGTACAGCAGAACACACCACACCACCGGATCAGTACAGCAGAACAGATCACACCACCGGATCACACCACCGGATCAGTACAGCAGAACACACCACTGGAACACACCACCGGATCACACCACCAGATCAGTACAGCAGAACACACCACCGGATCACACCACCGGATCAGTACAGCAGAACAGATCACACCACCGGATCAGTACAGCAGAACACACCACCGGATCACACCACCGGATCAGTACAGCAGATCACACCACCGGATCAGTACAGCAGAACAGATCACACCACCGGATCAGTACAGCAGAACAGATCACACCACCGGAACACACCACCGGAACAGTACAGCAGAACACACCACCGGAACACACCACCGGATCACACCACCGGATCACACCACCGGATCAGTACAGCAGAACACACCACCGAATCACACCACCGGATCAGTACAGCAGAACACACCACCGGATCACACCACCGGATCAGTACAGCAGAACACACCACCGGATCAGTACAGCAGAACACACCACCGGATCACACCACCGGATCAGTACAGCAGAACACACCACCGGATCACACCACCGGATCAGTACAGCAGAACACACCACCGGAGCAGTACAGCAGAACACACCACCGGATCAGTACAGCAGAACACACCACCGGAGCGGGGAAAGCCAGAGCCGGGAGGCGAGAGGAACGCCAGAGCCGGGAGGCGAGAGGAACGCCAGAGCCGGGAGGCGAGAGGAACGCCAGAGCCGGGAGGCGAGAGGAACGCCAGGGCCGGGAGGCGCGAGGAACGCCAGGGCCGGGAGGCGCGAGGAACGCCAGGGCCGGGAGGCGCGAGGAACGCCAGGGCCGGGAGCTAATTTCTAACAAACGTTAATGAAGAACCAACACAGTTATATTATACACGATATTTAATACAAGCCGGTTCTCCACAGCGTGTAATCACACACCTACGGAACAATGCAGTGGAACACAGCAGCAGAACACAGGAGAACCCAGCACAGCACTGCTGTCAAACGGCAACCAGGGAGGCCCTGTGGATTCAGTGGGCTCCAGAGCTCCAATCCTGGAGGCCCCCTGAGGTCCACTGGTGCTGAATTAAAGGGACAGGGACTGGTGGGACTGGTGGGACTGGTCTGAGTCGTGTCGGAGCGGAGACGGACTCCTCAGGGAATGACATACAGGGAACTGTGCTGAGCCTGACCATGTGACTGGGGCAGAAGAGCAGGCCAAACCGGCTCTGACCTTCCCTCCCACCGCCAGGAGGCTGCAGTTACCTCCTTACACTGCTCCGCTCCACCTTAACTGCTGCAGTGCTGCTACTGCGCCATTTAAGGTGGAACGGAGAATTCGTCGTGTAAGAATCCACTTCAGCTCCGGGCTCACAGAACACACCTGATCTACCCTAAACAGGTTAAAGGGAGCTCTGAGGAACTCTTCAGGGCTGCTGGCTGGAGCTGAGGAATGTCAGCACCACCAGCACCTCCACCCCCAGCAGGCAGATCCCAGATGATTAACAGATATCCCCGAGCCAGAGACCTAAACCCGGTCCAGCTGAACTCCTACCCGTCATAAACAAACCAGAAGCTGCGTAGAACCGTCCAGATAGAACTCTAAAACACACCACAGCCAGCGGACACCGCGTTCGGAGCCTGAGCGGAGGACCTTTAGCTGCTGGAGCCAGCTAATCCGATAGAGACACAATTAGCATAACATGCAGATACACACAAAAACTTCCCGAACCGAGCCGAGACACGACTAATACGACAGCAGCCCACCTGCTCTTCAGTACCACAGACTGTTCGGCGTGTCCTGGAGCGGGTTTGGCGCTCCTACATGTCTGTAAAGCCGATGGAAACCCGTCAGATAATCGTCATTCCTCATCTGCGCCGCCTGGAAGCCATCTTAGTCAGGTGGACAAACACGTCTGCGGCGCATGCGCACTCGCTGGAATCACTTTTTAGGGATCGACTCTTTTGAACAAATCGATCCACTGAATCGAAGTTCGACCAAAACGATTTTTTGGGATTCGCTAGTCCAAAGTCAGTTCAATAGGATCTCTTTCTAATTTCACTATTGTTTTTAAAGTATGGCTCCGAATCGCTAGAGGGCGCCCGCGAGCAAGTCGTCCAGCTAAACCGGGGTGATGGAGCTAAATATGGCTAAAAACAAAATAAAAATTAATTTAATTATTTATGCATGTATTTCTTCCCTTTTAGAAAGTTGGTGTACATATTTCATTATGCTTTGAGAAAATTAATTTCTTTCAGTTTTGTTCTTCAGGAAAAACCTTTTTTTGAGCAGTAGGACGTTAGAATTACTGCTACTTAGAGCTGATTGGTTAGCGTTACTGCTACTGTGTGCTGATTGGTTAGCATTACTGCTACTGAGAGCTGATTGGTTAGCGTTACTGCTACTAAGAGCTGATTGGTTAGCGTTACTGCTACTGTGTGATGATTGGTTAGCGTTACTGCTACTGTGTGCTGATTGGTTAGTGTTACTGCTACTGTGTGCTGATTGGTTAGCGTTACCGCTACTAAGAGCTGATTGGTTAGCGTTACTGCTACTAAGAGCTGATTGGTTAGCGTTACTGCTACTGTGTGCTGATTGGTTAGCGTTACTGCTACTGTGTGATGATTGGTTAGCGTTACTGCTACTGTGTGCTGATTGGTTAGCGTTACTGCTTCTGTGTGCTGATTGGTTAGCGTTACTGGTACTGAGTACTGATTGGTTAGCGTTACTGCTACTGTGTGCTGATTGGTTAGCGTTACTACTACTGAGTGCTGATTGGTTAGCGTTACTGCTACTGTGTGCTGATTGGTTAGCGTTACTGCTTCTGTGTGCTGATTGGTTAGCGTTACTGCTACTGAGTGCTGATTGGTTAGCGTTACTGCTACTGTGTGCTGATTGGTTAGCGTTACTGCTACTGAGTGCTGGTTGGTTAGCATTACTGCTTTTGTGTGCTGATTGTTTAGCATTACTGCTACTATGTGCTGACTGGTTAGCGTTATTGCTACTGAGTGCTGATTGGTTAGCGTTACTGGTACTGTGTGCTGATTGGTTAGCGTTACTGCTACTGAGAGCTGATTTATTAGCGTTACTGGTACTGTGTGCTGATTGGTTAGCGTTACTGAACCTGAGTGCTGATCGGTTAGTGTTACTGCTAATGAGTGCTGATTGGTTAGCGTTACTGCTACTGAGTGCTGATTGGTTAGCGTTACTGCTACTGAGTGCTGATTGGTTAGCGTTACTGCTACTGAGTGCTGATTGGTTGGCATTAGTGCTATTGAGAGCTGATTGGTTGGCATTACCGCTACTGAGAGCTGACTGGTTAGCAGTCTTTGGTGACGGTGACGTGGTGTTAAGGACAGTCGTGGTAACGGTCTGTGTGCATGTAGTCCTGCGTGGTGCAGCCGTCTGCCGATGGTGCTGCACTAACAGGATGACTCATGGAGGACACCGCTGGATGTCTGTAGTGGTGGCTGTTGGGTCAGTCAGGTTCAGAGATCAGACCGGTCCCTGCTTACGTCACATGTGCACCCTGTACCCAAGCATGACACCTTCACCATGATGAACGAGGGCCTGTTTTTAAAGAGGGGTCAAGCGCGGCTCTAATAAACATAACAAGCCATAAATCAGCACCAGCCCACCCCACACACCGGCCTGAGCTCCTCTCCCAGGCTGGCCTGGTATCAGGTACCGCCAGCCCCAGCGGAGAGAGACGACCAGGAGGAACACACAACCAGTCTTACACAGGGTCCTTCAGAGGACACATCCAAACAGCATCCGGGAACAGCGCCCAGGGACATGTCCAGCTCCAGCAGGGTGTAGCGTCTCCGTGCTTTAATACTCCTGATTAAACTCATCAGTTCAACATCTGGACTCTAATGAGGGAATGCAGATGTGTTACCGCGGGACAACCACAGTCTTAGCGTTGTCTCTCCACCAGGGGGCAGAAAAGGACAACACACAAACAAACCCATTACCACATTCCATCAAAGAAGAGAGGTTTACCTGACAGGTACTTCCTCTCACTGGCCACTTTATTAGAAACATCTACCAACCACTGAGTGGAAGCACATGGGGAGGTGTTTCTAATAAAGTGGCCAGTTAGTGGAAGCAGGAGGGAGGTGTTTCTAATAAAGTGGCCAATTAGTGGAAGCAGGAGGGAGGTGTTTCTAATAAAGTGGCCAGTTAGTGGAAGCACATGGGGAGGTGTTTCCAATAAAGTGGCCACTAAAAGAAAGTACAAATTAGCTGTTTCTAATAAAGTGGCCAGTGAGTGGAAGCACATGGGGAGGTGTTTCTAATAAAGTGGCCAGTTAGTGGAAGCAGGAGGGAGGTGTTTCTAATAAAGTGGCCAGTGAGTGGAACCATGTGTAGGTTCTAAGGGTAGTATGAATACAGAATATATGAGTTTTAGGTTTCAGTGCCAAGCATTCATCCAGTCTGCATGATGTTAGCAACATGCTAATTGGTGGGCTATAAGCCTCCATTGGTTATTAGCTAGATTGGCCTTGTAGCTCCGGTTCCAAAATTAAAGGAGCGAGCCTGACTGAACTGAGCTACGTGTGGGGTTTAGGGGAAACCGGGGAACCTGGCTAAACCCTTTAGACACCAGGTCCCATGAAAGAGACGTGCTCAGGTTTACACCTCGGTATCACTGTCTGCTCTTCCTCTCCTCGTGTGCTTGTGAAGTTTGGACTAGAGGAGACAGAAGGGGTTCTAGGTCACACCTGCAGCGCTGTACAGAAACAGGTATAACCTGTAATATACAGGTATTAAACTAACCCTGGACTACAGGTTCTATCTCTGCTGGTTCTAAAGAGGAAACTGTTCTAGATACAGTCAGAACTTCTCACAGTGGTGGTGAAGGTAACCAGACGTCCCCCTCTAAAAGCTCCCTCACAGAAAGTTCCTACAGGAGGTGGTTCTGAATACGCCTCACACCAAACCCCCTCTCACTCACTCTACCTCACACCAAACCCGCTCTCACTCACTCTACCTCACACCAAACCCGCTCTCCCTCACTCTACCTCACACCAAACCCGCTCTCCCTCACTCTGTACACACCTCACACCAAACCCTCTCTCCCTCACTCTGTACACACCTCACACCAAACCCTCTCTCCCTCACTCTGTACACACCTCACACCAAACCCTCTCTCCCTCACTCTGTACACACCTCACACCAAACCCTCTCTCCCTCACTCTGTACACACCTCACACCAAACCCTCTCTCCCTCACTCTGTACACACCTCACACCAAACCCTCTCTCCCTCACTCTGTACACACCTCACACCAAACCCGCTCTCCCTCACTCTGTACACACCTCACACCAAACCCGCTCTCCCTCACTCTGTACACACCTCACACCAAACCCTCTCTCACTCACTCTGTACACACCTCACACTGAATTATGGGGGATTTTTAAGGGGGGTAAAGTGGTGGAGTTGCCCTTTAAGTCCACTGAAACTTTATAACCCACACCCCACCATGTCAGTTCTGATATTTAGTCTACTGGGTTCCAGCTTCCCCCGAGTATTACGCGAGTTCAAAGGAAAGTGGGCGTGGCCTCGACAGCGCTCTGTGATCTGATTGGCTGTCTCTTCCCGCACGCGATTGGCTCAGAGAGTTTCTCTGTGTTGTTGAACTCGGCGCAGTGCCTCAGACTCCTGCTGGGCTTTCAGCAGCATCGCTCTGCCAGTCAGCTCTGCCAGTCAGCTCCACCAGTCAGCTCCAGCAGACGCTCCTCACAGCTAGCTGCGATGACCTCAGCGTTCACCGCCCTGAAGATGGAGCTCCTCTGAGGTTCTCCAGCTCCTCCACTGCAGCAGCAGCAGCTCAGCCTCAACCTCAGGACTCAACATGACCCCCTGCGGGACCCTGGCCTGTCCCCTGGTCGTGCTCTCTGCGCTGCTCTGTCTTTCTGGCGCAGCCTGGCCTCCAAAGGCGAGGGAGATGGAGAAGGGCAGCAGATCCAGAACTGGCTCCACCAAGGTGGAGATAGACCTGACTGGGTAAGCATATAGTGTGTTATCAGCATGGGTGGTAACTTCCAAGTGTCACATGACCTTAGCATTGCAAAAAGACAGCTGTACCATTTAAGGTGGGATGGGAAATACTGCTGCACCATTTAAGGTGGACTGGGAAATTACTGCTGCACCATTTAAGGTGGAATGAGAAAATACTGCTGCACCATTTAAGGTGGAATGAGAAAATACTGCTGCACGATTTAAGGTGCACTGGGAAATTACTGCTGCACCATTTAAGGTGGAATGAGAAATTACTGATGCACTATTTAAGGTGGACTGGGAAATACTGCTGTGGCATTGCTTTGGCTTTGGGTTGACCATGTTAAATCAGGAGTACATGCATGCACGAGGAACGCAGTATGTCCGGAGTGGAATGTGCGGACTGCAGGATTAAAGGTGTTCCGGGATCCTGTTAAAGATGTGGGAGCTGAAGTTCCGGTTCTCCAGCTTGTGTTTGGGAATGCTGCAGGTCCTTATTTGGCAGCTTCTTGTTATAATTGTTCTATTCCACCTTAAATGATTAAAAGCAATGGATGTAGTTTGTTCATTCAGCTTAGCCATCTGGGTCATCGGGGTTACCAGAACTTCCTATTCCAGACCGCTTTTCCAGCTGGTCACTAGGACTAGTCCAGGGAGATCATGTGGTCAGGGGAGATTACTGGGCTGTTCTGGATGTGAGCACATCAACACAATGCTTTCCATTCAGTATCGGTACATACCTCACATCACTAAATCCAGAACTGGTCTAGATAATAGAACCTGTAGCGTATGATCAAGAGAGCGTACGGTATTTGATATAAACAGTAAGTACATACGAGGTTCAGCCCTAATGTCTCTAGACTCCTAGAGATGGTTCTAAAAGATGGTTCTGCAAGGGTTCTTTAGGTATGATATGTTCTATATAACTTTGCATGCTTACATGGTTCTGTGCATGGTGAAAAGGTTTTCCAGATTGATGGAGGATGTGGCTCTATATAAGGAACCCAAAACTTGGGTTCTTTATGCTTAAGTTCTGTTATTGTTACGATGTCAGGCTCATTGTAAAAGCAGAACCTTTGGCTGGTATACACAGAACCATAAACAACACGGTTTCTGTCAGCTTGTAAATGGTTCTTTGAGTGTTCATGGTTCTACTTAGAACCAGAGGGCTTCGTTCACCAATCCTAGTTTGTTCTTAAACATGTTCTTGTGAAAGGTCTGCGTCCTCCTGTTCCACCTTGGTGTTCCTGAGCGAGTGTAGATTCTGTTCTTCCCTGAGAACCAGTCCTAGATAAGAGAACCCTGGTGGATGGTCAGAATCTACCAGAAGACTGCATGAGTGGGCTTTAAGAAGAAAGTGCTTTGTAGGACGGTTGGTGAATCAGACCCAATGTGCATAATACTGGAGAACCCTTGGAGAACCATCTTTATTAAGAGCGTGGAGAGAAAGAGGAACCGTGTCGACTCGATGTGCACCTAGAGCAGAAGGAGAATAGACCTTGGGTGGGGGTATATATGGGCAGAAGAGGCAGAAGTGCGGGTGGGGGTTCCGTTGTAGGTCAGGTGAGAACGGGAAGCTCCTTTTCCGGCTGGTCACTGGGACTAGTACCGAAGTACCGCCTGGTCGGCAGGAGATTCCAGGGCCTGTTCTGGACGCAAGTGGTGAAAGTGGTGCAGTAAGGCAGCGAGCTAAACGGGCTGAGCTCCTAAACACATTCCTCGGGTCATGTGACCTGCGACCTCATTCCCCCCCAATACCGCGTCCAGGAAATAAAACAATCTGAGCACAGAAATATTTATTTTACTGTTTGCCTCGTTAAAGGCCCGTATGATGGAGGAGCCGGCTTCCCTGCTTCCTGGGGACAAACGTGTTTAAGGAAGTCTGTAAACACAGACCGGACCGCTCACATCCCACCTACGGAAACCGGGCTCCACAAGCAGCTTGGGGTCATCGTTTTTGTGATGTCATATGTATTTTTTCAATAATTTACATATGCCTGTCCAGCATACAGCAGTTCAGCTCCGTCCTTATCCAGTCATACGTAGTTTCATACTAGACTGGTCTTGAAGAAGGGCACAGTAGAGGGCAGCCAATCAAAAGAGACCTCATTTACATATCGATGTGGGCAATATGTAAAAAAAACAGGCGAACAAATGCCCCCAAACTGACCAGCCCACTACTGACCCTGTAATGTCCAGCTCACGACTGCTCCCTAAAATTATCCAGCTCCTGACTGCTCCCTAAAATTATCCAGCTCACGACGGCTCCCTAAAATTATCCAGCTCCTGACTGCTCCCTAAAATTATCCAGCTCACGACTGCTCCCTAAAATTGTCCAGCTCACGACTGCTCCCTAAAATTATCCAGCTCACGACTGCTCCCTAAAATTATCCAGCTCACGACTGCTCCCTAAAATTATCCAGCTCACGACGGCTCCCTAAAATTATCCAGCTCACGACTGCTCCCTAAAATTATCCAGCTCACGACGGCTCCCTAAAATTATCCAGCTCACGACTGCTCCCTAAAATTATCCAGCTCACGACTGCTCCCTAAAATTATCCAGCTCACGACGGCTTCCTAAAATTATCCAGCTCACGGCCGCTCCCTAAAATTATCCAGCTCACGACCGCTCCCTAAAATTATCCAGCTCACGACTGCTCCCTAAAATTATCCAGCTCACGACTGCTCCCTAAAATTATCCAGCTCACGACCGCTCCCTAAAATTGTCCAGCTCACGACGGCTTCCTAAAATTGTCCAGCTTACGACTGCTCCCTAAAATTATCCAGCTCACGACGGCTTCCTAAAATTATCCAGCTCCTGACTGCTCCCTGAAATTGTCCAGCTCACGACTGCTCCCTAAAATTATCCAGCTCACGACGGCTCCCTAAAATTATCCAGCTCCCGACTGCTCCCTAAAATTGTCCAGCTCCTGACTGCTCCCTAAAATTATCCAGCTCACGACTGCTCCCTAAAATTGTCCAGCTCCTGACTGCTCCCTAAAATTATCCAGCTCACGACGGCTCCCTAAAATTATCCAGCTCACGACTGCTCCCTAAAATTATCCAGCTCACGACGGCTCCCTAAAATTATCCAGCTCACGACTGCTCCCTAAAATTATCCAGCTCACGACGGCTCCCTAAAATTATCCAGCTCACGACGGGTCCCTAAAATTATCCAGCTCCTGACTGCTCCCTGAAATTGTCCA
This sequence comes from Prochilodus magdalenae, assembly GCA_024036415.1. Classification (NCBI taxonomy): domain Eukaryota; kingdom Metazoa; phylum Chordata; class Actinopteri; order Characiformes; family Prochilodontidae; genus Prochilodus; species Prochilodus magdalenae. The sequence goes on along the minus strand of JAMWET010002947.1, from coordinate 207,701 downwards.
GCTCACGACGGGTCCCTAAAATTATCCAGCTCACGACTGCTCCCTAAAATTATCCAGCTCACGACTGCTCCCTGAAATTGTCCAGCTCACGACGGGTCCCTAAAATTATCCAGCTCACGACTGCTCCCTAAAATTATCCAGCTCATGACTGCTCCCTAAAATTGTCCAGCTCCTGACTGCTCCCTAAAATTATCCAGCTCACGACTGCTCCCTAAAATTGTCCAGCTCCTGACTGCTCCCTAAAATTATCCAGCTCACGACCGCTTCCTAAAATTGTCCAGCTCACGACTGCTCCCTAAAATTATCCAGCTCACGACTGCTCCCTAAAATTATCCAGCTCACGACTGCTCCCTAAAATTATCCAGCTCCTGACTGCTCCCTGAAATTATCTAGCTCACGACGGCTCCCTAAAATTATCCAGCTCACGACTGCTCCCTAAAATTATCCAGCTCACGACGCTCCCTGAAATTATCCAGCTCACGACCGCTCACTAAAATTGTCCAGCTCACGACTGCTCCCTAAAATTATCCAGCTCACGACTGCTTCCTAAAATTATCCAGCTCACGACGCTCCCTAAAATTATCCAGCTCACGACTGCTCCCTAAAATTATCCAGCTCACGACTGCTCCCTAAAATTATCCAGCTCACGACCGCTCACTAAAATTATCCAGCTCACGACTGCTCCCTAAAATTATCCAGCTCACGACTGCTTCCTAAAATTATGCAGCTCACGACGCTCCCTAAAATTATCCAGCTCACGACTGCTCCCTAAAATTATCCAGCTCACGACGGCTCCCTAAAATTATCCAGCTCACGACGCTCTCTAAAATTATCCAGCTCACGACTGCTCCCTAAAATTATCCAGCTCACGACTGCTCCCTAAAATTATCCAGCTCACGACTGCTTCCTAAAATTATCCAGCTCCTGACTGCTCCCTAAAATTATCCAGCTCCTGACTGCTCCCTAAAATTATCCAGCTCCTGACTGCTCCCTAAAATTATCCAGCTCACGACTGCTCCCTAAAATTATCCAGCTCACGACCGCTTCTTAAAATTGTCCTGCTCACGACGGCTCCCTAAAATTGTCCAGCTCACGACGGCTTCCTAAAATTGTCCAGCTCACGACGACTCCCTAAAATTATCCAGCTCCTGACTGCTCCCTAAAATTATCCAGCTCACGACGGCTCCCTAAAATTATCCAGCTCACGACGGGTCCCTAAAATTATCCAGCTCCTGACTGCTCCCTGAAATTGTCCAGCTCACGACGGCTCCCTAAAATTATCCAGCTCACGACTGCTCCCTAAAATTATCCAGCTCACGACGCTCCCTGAAATTATCCAGCTCACGACCGCTCACTAAAATTGTCCAGCTCACGACTGCTCCCTAAAATTGTCCAGCTCACGACTGCTTCCTAAAATTATCCAGCTCACGACGCTCCCTAAAATTATCCAGCTCACGACTGCTCCCTAAAATTATCCAGCTCACGACTGCTCCCGAAAATTATCCAGCTCACGACTGCTTCCTAAAATTGTCCAGCTCACGACTGCTCCCTAAAATTATCCAGCTCACGACTGCTTCCTAAAATTATCCAGCTCACGACTGCTCCCTAAAATTATCCAGCTCACGACTGCTCCCTAAAATTATCCAGCTCACGACGGCTCCCTAAAATTATCCAGCTCACGACGCTCTCTAAAATTATCCAGCTCACGACTGCTCCCTAAAATTATCCAGCTCACGACTGCTCCCTAAAATTATCCAGCTCACGACTGCTTCCTAAAATTATCCAGCTCCTGACTGCTCCCTAAAATTATCCAGCTCCTGACTGCTCCCTAAAATTATCCAGCTCCTGACTGCTCCCTAAAATTATCCAGCTCACGACCGCTTCTTAAAATTGTCCTGCTCACGACGGCTCCCTAAAATTGTCCAGCTCACGACTGCTCCCTAAAATTGTCCAGCTCACGACTGCTCCCTAAAATTGTCCAGCTCACGACGGCTTCCTAAAATTGTCCAGCTCACGACGACTCCCTAAAATTATCCAGCTCCTGACTGCTCCCTAAAATTATCCAGCTCACGACGGCTCCCTAAAATTATCCAGCTCACGACGGGTCCCTAAAATTATCCAGCTCCTGACTGCTCCCTGAAATTGTCCAGCTCACGACGGCTCCCTAAAATTATCCAGCTCACGACGGGTCCCTAAAATTATCCAGCTCCTGACTGCTCCCTGAAATTGTCCAGCTCACGACGGGTCCCTAAAATTATCCAGCTCACGACTGCTCCCTAAAATTATCCAGCTCCTGACTGCTCCCTAAAATTATCCAGCTCACGACTGCTTCCTAAAATTATCCAGCTCCTGACTGCTCCCTGAAATTGTCCAGCTCACGACGGGTCCCTAAAATTATCCAGCTCACGACTGCTCCCTAAAATTATCCAGCTCACGACTGCTCCCTGAAATTGTCCAGCTCACGACGGGTCCCTAAAATTATCCAGCTCACGACTGCTCCCTAAAATTATCCAGCTCATGACTGCTCCCTAAAATTGTCCAGCTCCTGACTGCTCCCTAAAATTATCCAGCTCACGACTGCTCCCTAAAATTATCCAGCTCCTGACTGCTCCCTAAAATTATCCAGCTCACGACCGCTTCCTAAAATTGTCCAGCTCCTGACTGCTCCCTAAAATTATCCAGCTCACGACTGCTCCCTAAAATTATCCAGCTCACGACTGCTCCCTAAAATTATCCAGCTCCTGACTGCTCCCTGAAATTATCTAGCTCACGACGGCTCCCTAAAATTATCCAGCTCACGACTGCTCCCTAAAATTATCCAGCTCACGACGCTCCCTGAAATTATCCAGCTCACGACCGCTCACTAAAATTGTCCAGCTCACGACTGCTCCCTAAAATTATCCAGCTCACGACTGCTTCCTAAAATTATCCAGCTCACGACGCTCCCTAAAATTATCCAGCTCACGACTGCTCCCTAAAATTATCCAGCTCACGACTGCTCCCTAAAATTATCCAGCTCACGACCGCTCACTAAAATTGTCCAGCTCACGACTGCTCCCTAAAATTATCCAGCTCACGACTGCTTCCTAAAATTATCCAGCTCACGACGCTCCCTAAAATTATCCAGCTCACGACTGCTCACTAAAATTATCCAGCTCACGACTGCTCCCTAAAATTATCCAGCTCACGACGCTCTCTAAAATTATCCAGCTCACGACTGCTCCCTAAAATTATCCAGCTCACGACTGCTCCCTAAAATTATCCAGCTCACGACTGCTTCCTAAAATTATCCAGCTCCTGACTGCTCCCTAAAATTATCCAGCTCCTGACTGCTCCCTAAAATTATCCAGCTCCTGACTGCTCCCTAAAATTATCCAGCTCACGACTGCTCCCTAAAATTATCCAGCTCACGACCGCTTCTTAAAATTGTCCTGCTCACGACGGCTCCCTAAAATTGTCCAGCTCACGACTGCTCCCTAAAATTGTCCAGCTCACGACTGCTCCCTAAAATTATCCAGCTCACGACTGCTCCCTAAAATTATCCAGCTCACGACCGCTTCTTAAAATTGTCCTGCTCACGACGGCTCCCTAAAATTGTCCAGCTCACGACTGCTCCCTAAAATTGTCCAGCTCACGACTGCTCCCTAAAATTGTCCAGCTCACGACGGCTTCCTAAAATTGTCCAGCTCACGACGACTCCCTAAAATTATCCAGCTCCTGACTGCTCCCTAAAATTATCCAGCTCACGACGGCTCCCTAAAATTATCCAGCTCACGACGGGTCCCTAAAATTATCCAGCTCCTGACTGCTCCCTAAAATTATCCAGCTCACGACGGCTCCCTGAAATTGTCCAGCTCACGACGGCTCCCTAAAATTATCCAGCTCACGACGGGTCCCTAAAATTATCCAGCTCCTGACTGCTCCCTGAAATTGTCCAGCTCACGACGGGTCCCTTAAAATTATCCAGCTCACGACTGCTCCCTAAAATTATCCAGCTCACGACTGCTCCCTAAAATTATCCAGCTCCTGACTGCTCCCTAAAATTATCCAGCTCACGACTGCTTCCTAAAATTATCCAGCTCCTGACTGCTCCCTAAAATTATCCAGCTCCTGACTGCTCCCTAAAATTATCCAGCTCACGACTGCTCCCTAAAATTATCCAGCTCACGACTGCTCCCTAAAATTATCCAGCTCACGACTGCTCCCTAAAATTATCCAGCTCACGACGGCTTCTTAAAATTGTCCTGCTCACGACGGCTCCCTAAAATTGTCCAGCTCACGACTGCTCCCTAAAATTGTCCAGCTCACGACGGCTTCCTAAAATTGTCCAGCTCACGACGGCTTCCTAAAATTGTCCAGCTCACGACTGCTTCCTAAAATTGTCCAGCTCACGACGACTCCCTGAAATTGTCCAGCTCACGACGACTCCCTAAAATTATCCAGCTCACGACCGCTTCCTAAAATTATCCAGCTCCTGACTGCTCCCTAAAATTATCCAGCTCCTGACTGCTCCCTAAAATTATCCAGCTCACGACTGCTCCCTAAAATTATCCAGCTCCTGACTGCTCCCTAAAATTATCCAGCTCCTGACTGCTCCCTAAAATTATCCAGCCCCCGACGGGTCCCTAAAATTATCCAGCTCCTGACTGCTCCCTAAAATTATCCAGCTCCTGACTGCTCCCTAAAATTATCCAGCCCCCGACTGCTCCCTAAAATTATCCAGCTCCTGACTGCTCCCTAAAATTATCCAGCTCACGACGGCTTCCTAAAATTATCCAGCCCCCGACTGCTCCCTAAAATTATCCAGCTCCTGACTGCTCCCTAAAATTATCCAGCTCACGACTGCTCCCTAAAATTATCCAGCTCACGACTGCTCCCTAAAATTATCCAGCTCCTGACTGCTCCCTAAAATTATCCAGCTCCTGACTGCTCCCTAAAATTATCCAGCCCCCGACGGGTCCCTAAAATTATCCAGCTCCTGACTGCTCCCTAAAATTATCCAGCTCCTGACTGCTCCCTAAAATTATCCAGCCCCCGACTGCTCCCTAAAATTATCCAGCTCCTGACTGCTCCCTAAAATTATCCAGCTCACGACCGCTCCCTAAAATTATCCAGCTCACGACCGCTCCCTAAAATTATCCAGCTCACGACTGCCCCCCGAATCGTCCAGCCCCCGACTGCCCCCTGAATCGTCCAGTGACACCCATGTTGGTTGGGGTCCCAGGTGGTTGCTAGTGTTAATGCGTGATTGCGATGGTGTGCTTTGTGCTCCATGCTGGTGAACAGCTCCTATGGTATTCCATCTCGCTAGTAGGGTGTTGCTAGTGTGCCTGTATCATGGTGCGTGGTGGGGGGAGCACAAACTTTTGCTTGCGTAGTGTCCCGATTCGTAAACGCTACTCTGTTCTAAAGGCTCCAGGTTGTGGGTAGAAGTCCTGGAGAACTGAAAGACTGCGGGATGATTCAGCAGACGGGTAACATTCCCTGCTCCGTCGGTCCGACCCCTCAGATATCCGAGGGAAAGTGTGTCAGTGTGTCCCAGCAGGACCCCTCAGGCTCAGAGCGCCCGTCTGTACGTTGAGCATCAGCTTTCTCAAGCATGACTGGATTAGAGAGTCCCACATCCGTTTAAATATTGCTCTCTCTTGCGCCGGAAATGTTGATCCTTCGAGCAATGAGAAGAATTCCTGATTATCCCGCTGCTGAACAGTCCCACTGCTGCTGCGGCTGACTGCTGCTTCATGGCCATGAAGCTCCAGGAAATTGCTTTGCCCTCCTGTTCGAGTTAATTACCCGAGTGATCCGAGCGGCCGCTGAACCTGTGCGAGAGTTCACTGTGGGTGCACTGCTGCCCTTCTGGAACGCTCGCGCCTCCTTAAGCCTCTGCTGGCTCTCGGTGGGACCGCCGGCGCGGCCTGTGGTGATCTGTTTAGGGGTGGTTGTGGGTAAACGACAGAAGCGAAGGCCTTGCTGTTAGGCTTAGTCACGCTAACTTGCCCTACTGGCTGCCATGATGCCACGAGGATCGAGTGGGGGGTGGGCTGGAGGTTAGGGAAGCAGCCTTGTGACCAGCAGGTTGGCGCTCCGATCCCCTGAACTGACAGGGCATGACTAAAGTGCCCTTGAGCAAGGCACCTAACCCCCAACTGCCCCCCGGGTGCCATGGATAGGCCTGCTCCCTGCTCCGGGTACATAACATGTACGCCTTGTATGTGATGGACGTTTCCATGGTTCTCCACGGTGTCCTGTACTGTACTGCACCTACCAGGTCACCGGGTGTGAGGGGGTGCGGTGTAGCCGTGCTCTGACTGGTCATGCTTAGCTTTAGGAGCTGAAAGGAGCTCAGAGAGCTGGATCTCTGAAACTGGCACCATTTCAAAGGCGCTCTGACACCTTCACAGTTCAAAGAGAGTCAGATGCGTAGGTGCCTCCTGCTTCTAGAGAGGTGATGAGCCGTGACTCCTGCACACCCAAACCCACGGATACCTCCACTGTTCTTCTACCCACATACCGAGAGACGGGCACCGGCTCACCCTCGCAGTTTCCTATTACAACATATACATGACTGACATGCACTCACTGCCCGTTTACCCAGCTCCACTGTCCATATACCCTGTTCCTCAATGGTCAGGACCCCCACAGGACCACCACAGAGCAGGTAGTATGTGGGTGGTGGATCATTCTCAGCACTGCAGTGACACTGACGTGGTGGTGGTGTGTTAGTGTGTGTGGTGCTGGTGTGAGTGGATCAGACACAGCAGTGCTGCTGGAGTGTTGAGACACTGTGTCCACTCACTGTCCACTCTATTAGACACTCCTACCTTGCTGCTCCACCTTGTAGATGGACAGTCAGAGACGATAGCTCATCTGCTGCTGCACAGTGCAGTGTTGGTCATCCTCTAGTCCTTCATCAGTGGGCACAGGACGCTGCCCCACAGGACGCTGCCCCACAGGACGCTTTTGGGCTGGATAGTTTTGGTTGGTGGACGATTCTCAGTCCAGCAGTGAAGGTAACCAGACGTCCCCTCTAAAAGCTCCCTCACAGGAAGTTCCTACAGGAGGAGGTTCTGAATACGCTGCCTGATGTCTGAGACGCTGTTTATGATAGTGTGGAGAAGATCTCAGCCTTAAACTCCATTCATGGTGGAGGGATACATGCTGCAGGGCGCTGTGAGGTCAAATAGTCCCCCAAAGGAACTTAGTATTTCCAGGTTTTCCAGATTTTCATCATCAACATTCCATACACACTCAGAAGACCCGTGTAGGTTCACTGGTGGTTTAGATAGTCAATAAAGGGTCTATATGTGTGTTCTAGACATGGAGAACCCTGGTTCTCATCACCACCACCACCACCATTGTGAGGAGTCAGTGGACCTCTCCTTTAAATGTGGTTGAGAGGTCACTTCCTTTGATGTTTGAAGAGACAGAGGACTGTTCGTTCCAGGGTGAGGGGAGACAGACAGGAGGTCCATTCAGGCAGAACACACGTCTCATTGTATGTGTATGGTACAGAAGGTGGTATGTACTCCTACCGTATAGTACATGGCAGTGTTCTGGTCCAGTACGCTTTCACAGCGGAACAGCACCAGTAACAGCTGGGACTGGATTGGGCCTGTACTGGACAAGGTTCTGGATGTAGCCACATCAGTGTTCAGACACTCTCACATCAAAGAACTGGTCAGGTGGTCCAGATTTGGTGGATGCCTTCCCTGGCACAGTTCCGAGGAGAATTCCCTGTAGACTGGGATTGTATCCACTGCTGGTAGACCCGTATGACCGTACGCTTCCACACACCTGCAGATTCAGCTACTTCCTCACACTATGGTCTTTGGCCACGCCCACATGCAGTCCCTCCTTTTAGCCAATCATTAACATCTGCTCTGGAGCCATTTTCCACACATGGAACGAGACATTCCCTGCACTGTAGCACCTCTTCCCAACCTATGGATCCCATCAGCCCCATCGTCCTCGTGCAGCGACGTCTGGACCGAGGAGCCGAATGTTCCACACCCCAGGTGTCTCGTACGTGCGTCTCGTTCACTCACGCTGCACGTCTGAGTCTCCGTCTCTGCTGGAGTTCAGTAAACAGCTCCGTCCTTCACCCAGGAGCTGAGACTCGCGGGGGGTTCTCTAGCTGCGTGAGTCGGGCTGTGCTGATGACCACGTTGCTGCAGTAGGGCTGCTGGTGAACGTTGATCCTCCATCGTTAATCACGCTCGGCTTCAGGTCACTGCTTTAACAACGGCTCTGTGTTAGCGAGTGAGGAAGACTGGACTGTAACGCCAGCTGAGATCTTTTTACACTGACAGTGAGGGGATCTACCGCGGCGCTCCGTGTCTCCGGGTGGAAAGCCGGCAGTGCTTTGCGACGCCCTGTAGAACCTGATTGAGGTCTGAGTCCCCGTGTGCCAGTGGGTTGCTGTTCTCACTGTGCTCTAGTATAGATCATAATCATCGCTGAGACCGTAGCGACTGAAATCGGCGCTGGAAGGAACCTGTCTCTGAACCGCCTCCTGTTCTGCAGCTGTGAGAACAGACAGTGGCTTGGACGGGTGGAGTCCTTTAGAACCCTGCTGGTCCTCAGCAGCTGGTGTACAAGTCCAGGGGGCTTGGGAGTTAAACCCCGGGAATATACTGAGCTGTCCGCACCATAGGGCACCATAACCCCAAAAAGGAGAACCTCATAAAGGGGGTGGGGGTGGGGGTTCTCAGGCACGATGCTGGAACAGGGTTCAAATCAGATCCTTACCTCAGCTAATCGCATCCTCTAGCCTTTAGAGGGCTGGCCTGCGGTCGCTAGGCGGTCACGATGTCACGTGACCTTTTAAATAGTTAATCCTGAAAAGAGGAGTACTAGGGGTCTGTCCGGGTACTGGACCGGGTAGGGCGGTCCGGCCTAAAGCCAGACGTGCGGCCCCCCTAGCGTTCATGCAGACTGCTCTCTCCTCTGGTGACCCTCTCTCATTCTCCCCGTGTGTCGTTTGGAAGTTTCGGGTCCATCCAGACACCACAGCTAGCATGCTAGCCCCATAGCGCTTCTCTGTTTGGGTGAAACGGATCTCAGCGGAGGATCGCAGCTCCGTTAGAGATCCCGGTGAAGCTCTGGTGACGGTGGGTTTCACCAACAGCTCGTTCACAAGCCCCATCAGAGGACTGCTAGTGTAAACAGTTGTGTTTAACTAGCATGCTAACGTTTGCACTTAGCGGGCAATAAAACCCCTCCGAGAGTTTCCACGCGGCTCAGGTCCTGTAAGATCCTGGGGAGGGCAGGTCACTGGGTAAATCATGCAGCAGTATTATTGAACTCTGTATTGGGTTAGCCGGTATTTAGCCGTGACGTGTTTAGAGGACTCCTTTAAAGCCATTTCTGTTTTTGCGTAAGTGTGCTTTACCCGATAGCTCCAGAATCTCTGACCGTCAGTCATTGCTGGATCAATAACTGATGATAAATTTAGACTGATATGATCAATATTTATTGAGCTACACATACAGAAGTCTGGCTCTCAGTATGGCGTCGGGCCGCCGTGTTCGCTAACCCAACACGCCAGACGTCTCGGCATGGAGCTGTAGAGGTTCCTAATGGTGTCCTGTGATAATCCATCCCATGCAGATTGAACATCCTCACACAGTTCCTGCAGATGGTGCAGTAGGGGTGGAGGTGGAGGGATACCAGGCCTTCACAGGCCTTCGTTGTGGTGCTGACCACGGTGCCTCCACACACGGATTCGTTGGGCGTCTCCACCAAGACTAAAGCGGGACTCGTCACTGAAGATGACCCGCTGCCATTCTGAGTCACTCCATGACAGTCTGGTACGACACCACTGCAGTCTTTGGTGACGGTGACGTGGTGTTAAGGACAGTCGTGGTAACGGTCTGTGTGCATGTAGTCCTGCGTGGTGCAGCCGTCTGCCGATGGTGCTGCACTAACAGGAGGACTCATGGAGGACCCCACTGCTCTCTGGAGGTCTGTAGTGGTGGTGTTGGGTCAGTCAGGTACAGAGTGTGTGTGTGTGTGTGTGTGTGTGTGTGTGTGTGTGTGTGTGTGTGTGTGTGTGTGTGTGTGTGTGTGTATGTGTGTGTGTATGTGTGTGTGTATGTGTGTGTGTGTAAGTGTGTGTGTGTGTGTGTGTGTATGTGTGTGTGTGTGAGTGTGTGTGTAAGTGTGTGTGTGTGTGTGTGTGTGTGAGAGTGTGTGAGTGTGT
>JAMWET010002947.1:167500-187500 GCA_024036415.1 Prochilodus magdalenae | reverse complement strand
CACTTTTCAGCTCCATTTGTTCTTAATGGGACAGTGTCTCTTGTCCGAAAACCATATGTTCACCACCACCATTCCCGATCGGACCACACCTTCCAGAGTCGGCCTGCTCCTAACCATGGTAACCACAGTAACTTTCTGTGAGGGAGCTTTTAGAGGTGGACGTCTGGTTACCTTCACCACCACTGGGCACAGTTCCACCTGCTCCAGCTCTGAATGCCCCGGTTACGGAGTGTCTGAAATGCTGGTGGGGCTGCCCTGCGCCGGAGAACAGTAGATGGTATAACTGGTTTGTTGATCTGCAGCTGGAACCTGAGGAAGGAAAGGCGTGGCCTTATGAACGGCTCTCTCACAATGGACCACTGAAAGGGCTGATTGTGAGCGTGTTAGCGGGCTCTGTCTGACGGGCCGAGGCCGCACGTTCGGCGCTGCAGTGAAAGACTGCAGTTTCCCGATCCATCAGCAGGCACGGCAAGCCAGGTCCAGGAGGGGACCCGGCTTGGAAGCCATGTGGAGTCAGAACTACTCCAGGCGGTTCCAGCAGGCGCAGCTACAGCCGGGGGGAATTCTTTCCCTTGTGAGGGTTATCGGAGCGTTCGCTTCCTGTTATGCACACAAACTGGGAAAGTGACCTCCATGGAGCTAGCCCCCCACCAGACGGGGGGCGCCCAGTGATAACAGGAGCGTGCTGTGGTGGTGTGTGAGTGATGTCACTCGTAGATGATTGATATCCTATCAGAGTTGTTAAGCGGAGGGGCTGGTGTGCGCCGCCGGGATTCGAGTGTTCCACATTAAAAAGTCGGCGCATGTGTCCTGGCTGTGGCCTTAGTGGTGTCGCTGGCTGGTTGCTATAAGCCTGCTACATGGTTGCTATGTGGCACATATGGTTTTACAATACCATCCCGGGTGGTTGCTATGGGGTTGGCAAATGGTTACTCTGGTGCTGCTAGGTTGTTGCCATAGTGTTGCTAAGTGGTTGCTAAGGTTTTGCAATGGCATCCCAGGTGGCTGCTATGGTATTGGTATTTGGTTGCTAGGTGGTTGCTATAGGGATGATAAGTGGTTACTATGGTGTTGCTATAGGGATGATGTGAGTGTGTTACTATGGTGTTGCTATTTGGTGCTAGTTTGCTGTGGGATGTTGGTTACTATGTGGTTGCTCTGGTTGCTATTGGTTATATGGTTCCATAGGATTGGTTTATATGAGCCAGAAGGGACCAACCACCAGGGTGCCCCTGTTAACACCTCCACACCGGACACAGCGCCTCACCTGGCCTCGTGAGGTTGCTAACTGGACCCTAGAGGACTGGCAACATGTGGCATGGTCCGATGAGTCACGGTACCAGTTGTTTGGGGCTGATGGTAGGGTTCTCGTGTGGTGCAGACCCCCAGTTGTCTACAAGGCGCTGTGTAGGCCAATGGTGGTTCCACTGATCTGCCTAAACACGTCATTGACCGTCATTGCTAGGTTTCGCTGTTTGCTGACCATTTCCGCCCCTCGTGGATTTCATGTTGGCCCAGAGTGACGGGAAACTCCAGCAGGATAATCCACTGGGCTGTCAGGCCCAGGTGGTCTGGAGAGTTCTGAGGAATGGTGTGGCCTGCATGTTGCCTGTACTCCACCTAACCCACACCCTACAGACATCACACACTCTCCGAATACATCCACACACCTTAGCAACCACTTGGAACATCACAGCAAACAGCTACGCAACCACCAGGGAGATCAAGGCAACTGCCCAGCAACACCTGGCAACAACTTTAATGTTTCGTTATTAACTTAAGGACTTTTAAACCTCAGTAAACGAACTATAACGCTGCGTATCACGTTTCACAGTATATCAGTCATGGTATAATATCTGTCATATTGCCCACTTCCTGTACAGATTCATGGTCAAATGTTCATCTGACCTTGTGAAAGAAGTGACCGTGTGAGCGTGAGCAGCGTATTTTGTTATAGCCGTGTGTATAAAGTTGAATTTGAGCAGTGTTTATTTTCTAGACGCTTAGTGAAATGACCATGGTGTGCCTCAGGGGTCTATACTGGGCCCACATGTCATATATCATGCTTGAAAGGGGGTCTGCCTCAGAAGCCTCGTCTGCCTCTGTGGTCGGTGAGTCTGTGTTAGCAGTGGAGCAGTGTTTTGCGTGTGCTTGTTGTTTGTTTGCTGGAGGGCCATGTGTTTTAACGTATCTGAGGAAAGTGGTTTATTCAGCAGTCAGAACTAATACCGAGGTCCTGAATGAGCGAAGAATGGCCGCCCTGTTTTAGTAATAAGTCAGCTTTTAATGTTCGCAGGGCTTGAGACCTGATGTCATGCCCCTCCTCAGATGTTTACTGTACCATGCCAAGCGAGTGTTTGTTATATTTCATTCTCCTGCATTGCCTCATATTTACTCTCTGAGTAATGCAGCAGGCTAACGACGTTTGGCTCGTTCTGCAATGGAACCGTGCAACGGTCCAGACAGGGGTCACAGCTGCACGCCGGACCATGTGTACAGCCGGACAGATGGAAAGCGCTGACCTGGTCTGGAGTATTGGGGTGTTTTCCTGGTTTCACACCTGACGCTGTTCATACAGAGAGTTTCTGAAGCGTGGAGGCCAGTGGTCTGGAAACCCCCCGTCTGGTTCTCCTGACTGCAGCTAGGCAGGACGCCTGGTAGACCTGGAGAGGTGGTTTGTTGTCACTGGCTGGTTGCTATAAGCTTGCTATGTGGTTTTACAATACCATCTCAGGTGGCTGCTACTGTATGTGGATTGACAAGTGGTTGCTATGGTGTTGCTAGGTTGTTGCCATTATGTTGCCAAATAGTTGCTAAGGCTAATAAATGCAATGGCATCCCAGGTGGTTGCCATGGTGTTGATATTTGTTGCTAGGTGGTTGCTGTGGTGATGATAAATGGGTACTACGGTGTTGCTAGGTGCTTTCTTGGTGGTTGCCGTGATGTTGGTAAGTGGTTGCTCTGGTGTTTTCCTGGTTTCACACCTGACGCTGTTCATACATAGAGTTTCTGAAGCGTGGAAGCCAGTGGTCTGGAAAACCCCCGTCTGGTTCACCTGACTGCAGCTAGGCAGGACACCTGGTAGACCTGAAGTAACCTGAGGTAACACGGAGGAACATCTAAAAAACTTTATCTGCAGACATGTGCATTCAGGAGCTTCTTCTGGTGTGGATCAGTGCAGCAATGTCCTCCATGAGTCCTCCTGTTAGTGCAGCACCATCGGCAGACGGCTGCACCACGCAGGACTACATGCACACAGACCGTTACCACGACTGTCCTTAACACCACGTCACCGTCACCAAAGACTGCAGTGGTGTCGTACCAGACTGTCATGGAGTGACTCAGAATGGCAGCGGGTCATCTTCAGTGACGAGTCCCGCTTTAGTCTTGGTGGAGACGCCCAACGAATCCGTGTGTGGAGGCACCGTGGTCAGCACCAAGATGAACGGTTTGTAGTCACACGTCCAGAAGACCTGGTGTCCCTCCACCTCCACCCCTACTGCACCATCTGCAGGAACTGTGTGAGGATGTTCAAGCTGCATGTGATGGATTATCACAGGACTCCATTAGGAACCTCTACAGCTCCATACCGAGACGTCTGGCGGGTTGGGTTAGCGAACACGGCAGCCCGACGCCATACTGAGAGACAGACTTCTGTATGTGTAGCTCAATAAATATTGATCATATCAGTCTAAATTTATCACCAGTTATTGATCCTGGTCACCTTCATCCTCCTTCCCAACACACCCGCACCCCCACACCTCCTTCTGGGTGCCGATATGACTTTGATGATGAGGGTTTATCATAAGTTGGAGAGATGTTTTCACTTTGGCCGGTGAATATTTGATGGTGTGTTTATTGAACGGTGGAAAGCCGAATGTTTAGGTGGTGCTGAGGGACTAGATGACACGGTATCTTCATTTGTAGGGTATAAGTGGATTCTGTTGTTTCAAGCTTCCCATTGGACGCAGTAGTAGAACACCCTTTGGAACCAGTTTTGATGGTTAGAGAACCATATACAGCAGGCTTTACATTTAATCATGTAAGGAACCGTCTAAACATTTGACGGACAGCCTGCGGGGCTGAGGAAGGTGCATCATTGGCAGGACATGAAGCGTGCCTCGCGCCCAGCAATAACAGCTGTACGTTACAGTGCTGGGCGCGATACTGGAGAGATCTGTGATCATCACTCCCCAAACACGCCCGACTCCATCCTGGGTTCAGACCGAGGGTTGATGGTTCAAATGTTCTTTACAGTGGTGGTAGGAACCACGGTTCTCCGTGTCTAGAACACACATATAGACATTGTATTCACCATCAAACCACAACTTAAACGCGTGAAACGCTCCGTTCTAGATACAGTCAGATCTGTTCACAGTGGTGGTGAAGGTAACCAGACGTCCCCCTCTAAAAGCTCCCTCACAGAAAGTGTAGGTTTACTGGTGGTTCTAGATAGTATATAAAGTGTCTATATGTGTGTTCTAGACATGGAGAACCCTGGTTCCCATCACCACCACTGTACACACCTCACACCAAACCCTCTCTCACTCACTCTGTACATATCTCACACCAAACCCTCTCTCCCTCACTCTGTACACACCTCACACCAAACCCTCTCTCCCTCACTCTGTACACACCTCACACCAAACCCTCTCTCACTCACTCTGTACACACCTCACACCACACCCTCTCTCCCTCACTCTGTACACACCTCACACCAAACCCCCCACCCTCACTCACTCTGTACACACCTCACACCACACCCTCTCTCCCTCACTCTGTACACACCTCACACCAAACCCCCCACTCTCACTCACTCTGTACACACCTCACACCAAACCCTCTCTCCCTCACTCTGTACACACCTCACACCAAACCAATTATGTTGGGGGGTTGGGGGGTTGGGGGGGTTTGGATTCTGTAATGACCTGTGTCTGGGTGTGTCTGGGTGTGTCTGTGTGTGTGTGTGTGTGTGTGTGTGTGTGTGTGTGTGGTTCCAGTCCGAAGGAGGCCCAGGCAGCACTGCTGAAGAACGCCCTGAGCAGAGGAGTCAGAGGGGGTAAAATCACTAACGCTCTCCTGAAGCACGTCGAGACAGAAAGGAACCGACTGCAGCCCGTCCCCAACACTGCAGAACCACAGAGGTCCAGCTCCAAGACCTTCCACACCCAGCACGGCCAGTACACACTCGTATACACACCAGGTCTGTAGCCGTGTGTATATATGATGTATTGGTATATGTATAAATGTGTGTGAGTGTCTGTGAGTGAGTGAGTGAGTGTGTGTGTGTGAGTGAGTGTGTGTCTGTGTGTGAGTGTGTGTTTGGCCCTGACCCTGACCCTGTCATGACCCGGACCCTGGCCCTGGCCCTGGCCCTGAACCTGACCCTAGCCCTGAACCTAGCCCTGACCCTGGCCCTGACCCTGTCCTGACCCGGACCCTGGCCCTGTCCTGACCCTGACCCTGGCCCTGGCCCTGTCCTGCCCCAGACCCTGACTCTGTCCTGGCCCTGGCCCTTCCTAGTCTGCCGCTGGGTGTGTTATCTCCGCTGCGAGGGGCTGTTGTGGTGTGGTTGTGTGTTGTGTGAGTGTAGCAGCTTTAAAAACACCCGCCTGCCCCACATACCTCCGCCTCCGTGAGCGGGTTTTATCTTGTTTTAATAATTTGGCCCGTTTCCTAGTTTTCGCGGACTTCTGGAGCGAGATAAGGTATCGCTGGGTAAATTTGGGGTGGCCTGGAGCGAGACGGGCTCAGATAGGCCATTGTAGCAGATTCCTGCCATTGTTTGGCTTGGCTCAGAGGTGTAGGTGCAGTAATGACTCTGAATGAGATGGATGTGGTTCGCTAATGGGAACTGCTGTGCTAGTCTCCTCCATGACCTCATAGCAAGTTAGAGTGGCAACAAATGGGGAAATTAAAGGGGGGTGGGGGGGCTGCTGGGGAGTTTTCAGGGGTGGGGGGTTGTAGTGAGCTCTTAAACTAACAAACGTACTGGTTTCTAAAAGTCACTGAGGAGTAAAGAGCCGAGCTGAGCTGCAGAACAGACTCCCCATCTACAGAACAGATGCACCGTGCAGGTGTGTGGGGAAGGAGGATAAAGGTGACCAGGATCAATAACTGATGATAAATTTAGACTGATATGATCAATATTTATTGAGCTACACATACAGAAGTCTGTCTCTCAGTATGGCGTCGGGCCGCCGTGTTCGCTAACCCAACACGCCAGACGTCTCGGTATGGAGCTGTAGAGGTTCCTGATGGAGTCCTGTGATAATCCATCCCATGCAGCTTGAACATCCTCACACAGTTCCTGCAGATGGTGCGGTAGGGGTGGAGGTGGAGGGACACCAGGCCTTCTGGACGTGTGACAGCAGACCGTTCATCTTGGTGCTGACCACGGTGCTTCCACACACGGATTCGTTGGGCGTCTCCACCAAGACTAAAGCGGGACTCGTCACTGAAGATGACCCGCTGCCATTCTGAGTCACTCCATGACAGTCTGGTACGACACCACTGCAGTCTTTGGTGACGGTGACGTGGTGTTAAGGACAGTCGTGGTAACGGTCTGTGTGGGTGTAGTCCTGCGTGGTGCAGCCGTCTGCCGATGGTGCTGCACTAACAGGAGGACTCATGAGGACACCACTGCTCGCTGGAGGTCTGTAATGGTGGTGTTGGGTCAGTCAGGTACAGAGATAAGACCCGTCCTTGCTTACATCACATGTGCGGCCGTGTGTGGAACTTGACAATAAGGGTATGCTGTTTGCAGTGCACTGAACACCAGCGTGAACGTTATGCTCTTCTGTGGAACTAACTCATCCTTATTCAGGATGCACGGTTGGAAGCAACCAAAGCAACTGCCTAGCGACACACTAGCGTTCACCTGGGATACCATAGCAACTGCCTTGCAGCATCCTAGCATCTGCCTAGGATACCAAAGCAACTGCCTAGCGACACCCTAGCATCCACCTGGGATACGATACTAACTACTGGATTACCATAGCACGTGCTTAGCAACATCCTAGCCACAACCTGAGATGCCACAACAATTACAACTACCTGGAATACCATAGCAACTACTTAGCAACACCTTCACAACCACCTGAGCAATACCTTAGCAACCATTTAGGAAACCAGGCTGGTGCCGGTTCCATATTGGTGAGGGGTGTGTTCTTATGACGTGGGTTGGGTCCATATGATTGACCGGTCCTCAGAGCTGAGCTGACGTTGGAGATCAGATTTGTAACTCCCAGTAGAATGGACAAACGGGGACACTGGAATACCGGAGTGCCCATTCTGGAAGCAGCCAAGTCACTTTAATCTGGCCAGGCTTTCCTCCAGCACACCCTCAGGGTTCCCCTTGCCCTGCTCTGCTGCAGACATTGCCCCCCCCAACTCCCGACCCAGTGGTCCCACTGCCAACTAGAGTGGAGAACAGTGGAACAAGGGACGTGTGCTCTTGTGGAAAAAGACAGAACGGCTGCTAAAGTCCAGATCTCTCGAAACCCAACTCTTACTGTAGGCCATAAAGCGCAGATCCAAGTTTCCGCGCAGGGGCAGAGGGTGTAATGCTGAGCGGGAGCTAGCTCCTCGGCTTCTCGGCATTCTTGCGGACGAGGGAAAGGCCAGCTCTTTCATTCCTGACCCAGTTTGGTGATATTGTGCAAAACTGCACACTCACAAATATTTACTTACAACTGGGTTAATAACAGGATCCCTCTGGAGCTCCTGGGATCGGAGAGGAGGCCTCGGGAAGCCCAGTCCGTGTCTGGATAATGATGATGGACTCTTTGGGGATAAGAGGCTCGTAATTCACGTCCAGAATCGGGGACGTTATAGAGCACAGGCAGAGGAAACGTTCAATCTGGATCTCGGTGTGTCACGTCGTCCTTGCCAAATGAGGATTCTTGCCTGACGCGGTGTTGATGTTGGCGACGGCGCTGACCACAGTGATACGCTCAGTGCTTTCCTCCGTGTCTCCACACTGACCTTGACTCTGATCTGGTTGCGTAGCTGTGAAGCCAGGCGGAGAGTGTGGAGAGGTGTTGGGTTGCTGTTTCCTGTTTCCTATACTATAGAACATGGACATGTAGGTCTCCCCTCCTGAACTCCCCACTGCTCTCTCGCTCCCCTCTCTGTAATCAGGTTTTGGGGACTTTGGGTGGAGTTGGTGCCTGTGTACGAGAGGTTGCGGGTGGAGTTGGTGCCTGTGTACGAGAGGTTGCGGGTGGAGTTGGTGCCTGTGTACGAGAGGTTGCGGGTGGAGTTGGTGCCTGTGTAAGAGAGCTTGCGTAAACATGGCCCTCATGGCGTGGAGCTCGGCATTAGTAATTACAATAATAACCCCGGACCCGTGACATCACTACCCAAACACCCCGAGCTCCAGCCCTGCTCTTTCTCTTCCCTAAGTGCACACCGAGCCAGCGTTCTCCAGCTGAACACCATCATCCTCCATCACATACCAAACACTGTCCACCAAACACTAACATTCTCCATCACATACCAAACACTGTCCACCAAACACTAACATCCTCCATCACATACCAAACACTGTCCACCAAACACTAACATTCTCCTTCAAACATCAACACTGTCCACTCACATCCTCCATCACATACCAAACACTGTCCACCAAACACTAACATCCTCCATCACATACCAAACACTGTCCACCAAACACCATCATACCAAACACTGTCCTCCATCACATACCAAACACTGTCCACCAAACACCAACATCCTCCATCAAACACCAACACTGTCCACCAAACACTAACATTCTCCATCACATACCAAACACTGTCCACCAAACACTAACATTCTTCATCACATACCAAACACTGTCCACCAAACACTAACATTCTCCATCGCATACCAAACACTGTCCACCAAACACTAACATCCTCCATCACATACCAAACACTGTCCACCAAACACTAACATCCTCCATCACATACCAAACACTGTCCACCAAACACTAACATCCTCCATCACATACCAAACACTGTCCACCAAACACTAACATTCTCCATCACATACCAAACACTGTCCACCAAACACTAACATCCTCCATCACATCCAACACTGTCCACCAAACACTAACATCCTCCATCACATACCAAACACTGTCCCCCAAACACTAAAACATTCTCCATCCATGTCACCAACCAAACACTGCATACCAAACACTGTCCAAACACTAACACTACCACATCATCCTCCATCACATAACCAACACTGTCCACCAAACACTAACATCCTCCATCACATACCAAACACTGTCCACCAAACACTAACATCCTCCATCATATACCAAACACTGTCCACCAAACACTAACATCCTCCATCACATACCAAACACTGTCCACCAAACACCATCATCCTCCATCACATACCAAACACTGTCCACCAAACACTTACATCCTCCATCAAACATCAACACTGTCCACAGACATCCTCCATCACATACCAAACACTGTCCACCAAACACTAACATCATCCATTAAACATCAACACTGTCCACCAAACACTAACATCCTCCATCGCATACCAAACACTGTCCACCAAACACTAACATTCTCCATCACATACCAAACACTAACATCCTCCATCACATACCAAACACTGTCCACCAAACACTAACATTCTCCATCAAACATTTTCCTCCATCAAACACACTAACAGACATCCTCCATCAACATACCAAACACTGTCCACCACATCCTCCATTAACACATAACATCCTCCAAAACACTGTATCAACATTCACCAAACACTAACATCCTCCATCACATACCAAACACTGTCCACCAAACACTAACATTCTCCATCACATACCAAACACTGTCCACCAAACACTAACATCCTCCATCACATACCAAACACTAACATTCTTCATCACATACCAAACACTGTCCACCAAACACTAACATTCTCCATCACATACCAAACACTGTCCACCAAACACTAACATCCTCCACCAAACACTAACATTCTCCATCGCATACCAAACACTGTCCACCAAACACCATCATCCTCCATCACATACCAAACACTGTCCACCAAACACCATCATCCTCCATCGCATACCAAACACTGTCCACCAAACACCAGTCTCGGCAGGACTACCTTTACTGCTTTCCACTTCTGTACTGAAGGGATTAAACCCTGGACCGGAATGAGGGAGTCAGGAATGGATCCGTGTAGGCAGATTTTGTAGGGTTGCTCACCTACCTGTCCTCAGGTGTGTACACAGATGACCTGGTGTGTCCTTTGGAAGATACTGGTGACCAGCAGGGGGTGTTTTGGGATAAGGCAGTCGATAGATCATCCACGTGGAGGCAGACAGCGCCGGATCCTCCCTGCAGTAGCGTGGCTAATTTAGTGCTCCACCAGGTCTTATTCCTCCAGCAGGCTCTGGCAGTGTTGGGACGCAGCCGGCAGGCTCGCAGGTGTTGGGGATAAATCCATTCCCTATCAGATCGAAGCTTTTTTAGGAAGCCCCTTCGCTGAACTTCCAAACTTCAACCCACATACCTGAGCTGTCTGGACAGATGAGCATGTGTGGGCTTCACTGTGATGGCTCCGGTGGACCGACGGCGTGTTCAGGGGGACTCTTGGTTTTGTGTAATGGTGTAAACGTTTGGGAAAAAACCCCCACAGATATACAGATATACAAATTAATAATGTTCAGTAAATCTAAAAAATAATATTCGGATTGTCTGCAGTTTTAAGTGTTAGGACTGGTGTTAGGTTTAGGTTTTAAGAGTTAATTCATAGTGGATACTGAACAATTCATACTGGATACTGAATAATCCATAGTAGATACTGAATAATCCATAGTGGATATTGAATAATTCATACTGGATACTGAATAATTCATAGTAGATACTGAATAATTCATACCGGATACTGAATAATTCATAGTGGATACTGAATAATTTATAGTGGATACTGAATAATCCATAGTAGATATTGAATAATTCATACTGGATACTGAATAATTCATAGTAGATACTGAATAATTCATAGTGGATACTGAATAATCCATAGTAGATACTGAATAATTCATAGTAGATACTGTATATTTCATAGTGGATACTGAATCATTCATACTCGATACTGAATAATCCATAGTAGATACTGAACAATTCCACTGGAATACTGAACAATTCATACTGGATACTGAATACTTTCATACTGGATACTGAATAATTCATAGTAGATACTGAATAAATTCATACTGGATACTGAATCCGTCCATAGTGGATACTGAATAATCCATAGTGAATACTGAATAATTTCATCGTAGATACTGAATAATTTCATATTGGATCTGAATAATTTTCCATAGTGAATACTGTATAATTTTCAGGTAGTAGATACTGAAATAATTCATAGTGAATACTGAATAATTCCATAGTAGATACTGAATAATCCATCGTGGATACTGAATAGTTTCATAGTAGATACTGAATAATTCAGTAGTGGATACTGAATATTTCCATAGTGGATACTGAATAATCACATAGTGGATACTGAATAATTCATAGTGGATACTGAATAATTCATATAGGATGCTGAATAATTCATAGTAGGTACTGAATAAGTCATACTAGATACTGAATAATTTTCGTAGTAGATACTGAAACTAATTCATAGCGGATACTGGTAATTTCATAGTGGATACTGAATAATCCATAGTAGATACTGAATAATTCATTTCTAGTATATACTGAATAATTCATAGTGGATACTGAATAATTCACATAGTGGATACTAAATATTCATAGTGATCGATACTGAATAATTCCCCTCGTAAGATCTGAATAATTCAACATGGATATATGGAGATAGATCCATAGCTTGGAGAATGATGTTTCATAGTAGATACTGTGGATAATGTTCATTGTGTGTGATACTGGATACTTCATAGTGAGTGATACTGTGGGGACTCTCAGGTTTGGTGTACTGAATAAAGGTCCATACTGGGAATACTGAATAATTCATACTGGATATACTGAATAATCCATAGTAGATACTGAAGGGAATAATTCATAGTGGATACTGAATAATTCATAGTAGATACTGGACAATTCATAGTAGATACTGAATAATTCTCATTTGATACTAAATAATTCATACTGGATACTGAACAATTCATACTGGATACTGAACAATTCATAGTAGATACTGAATAATTCATAGTGGATTATGAATAATTCATAGTGGATACTGAATAATTCTCAATTGATACTGAATAATTCTCAGTTGATACTGAATAATTCATAGTGGATATTGAATAATGCATAGTGGATACTGAGTAAACCATGTCATAGTAGGGCTTCATGAATTAATTCATAGTAGATACTGAATAAATCCATAGTAGATACTGAATAATTCCATAGTGGATACTGAATATATCATAGTGTGTTCTGAATAGTGGATACTGAATAATTCATAGTGGATACTGAATAATTCATAGTAGATACTGAATAATTCATAGTGGATACTGAATAATTCATGAGTGGATACTGAATAATTCCATAGTGAGATACTGAATAATCCATAGTAGATACTGAATAATTCATTACTGGATGCTGAATAGCGAAGTAAATAGAAACTCATGTTGTAGATGGCTGAACTGCCTGCATGGAAGTAATAGGTCTCCATTGGTCTGTGGTCTTGTATGGTGTTGGTGAGGGGAGTCTGTGGAGGTCTGTGTGTTGGTGTGAGGAGGCTGTGGAAATCTGTTGTTGGTGTGATAAGGCTGTGGAGGTACTGTGTTGGTGTGATAGGACTGTGGAGGTCTGGGTGTTGGTGTGAGAGTCTGTGGATCTGTGTGTTGGTGGAGGGGGGGCTGGGGAGGTCTGTCCATAGGTGGGGGGGATACTGAATAATTCGGAGGGGGGGGGGTGGTATGGCTGTGGAGGTCTGTGTGTTGGTGTGAGGAGGCTGTGGAGGTTTCATATTAATTACTGAAATAATCATAGGAGGTCTGTGTTGTGTTGGTAGATACTGAATAATTTTCATAGTGGATACTGTGAATAATTCATAGTAGTATCTGTGAATTGGTGTCATAAGGGAGGATGTACTAAATAATTCATTGTGGGTGTACTAATAGTTCATTCGTAGGTACTGAATATATTCATAGTGGTACTCTGAATACTTCATAGTGGAATACTGAATAATCCATAAGTGGATACTGAATAATTCATAGTAGAGTAGATACTGAATAATTCATATTGTGAAAAGGACTGTGTAATTCATAGTGGTTGGCATAATTCTATACTGGAGGTCTGAATGTTCTGAATAAATTCATAGTGGATACTGTGAATAATTCATAGTGGATACTGTGAGTATTCATAGTAGATACTGAATAATTCATAGAAGTTACTGAATAATTCATAGTAGATACTGAATAATTCATAGTGGATACTGAATAATTCATAGTGGATACTAAATAATTCATAGTAGATACTGAATAATTCATAGTAGATACTGAATAATTCATAGTGGATACTGAATAATTCATAGTGGATACTGAATAATTCATAGTGGATACTGAATAATTCATAGTGGATACTGAATAATTCATAGTAGATACTGAATAATTCATAGTGGATACTGAATAATTCATACTGGATACTGAATAATTCATAGTAGATACTGAATAATCGGACTAGTCGGATACTGAATAATTCATAGTGGATACTGAATAATTCATAGTAGATACTGAATAATCCTGAATAGTCAGTGGATACTGAATAATTCATGAGTGGATACTGAATAATTCATAGTAGATACTGAATAATTCATAGTGGGGGATACTGAATAATCATAGTTAGATACTGAATAATCCATAGTGGGATATCTGAATAACTTCATAGTGGATACTGAATAATTCATAGTGGATACTGGATAATTCATAGTGATACTGAATAATTCATAGTGGATACTGAATAATCCATAGTGGATACGTGATAATTCATAGTGGATTTGAAATAATGTCATAGTAGATACTGAATATATTCATAGTAGATACTGCTATTCAAGGATACTGAAATAATCCATAGTGGATACTGAATAATTCATATGAGTACTGAATAATTCATGAATAATTCATAGTAGATATGAATCATGATATTGGATACTGAATAGTGGATACTGAATAATTCATAGTGGAGATCTGAATAATTCTAGTGAGAATACTGAATAATCATAGTGGATACTGAATCTAATCATAGTAGATACTGAATAATCATAGTGGGATACTGGAATAATCATAGTGGATGCTGAATAATGCAGATGGTGGTTAGGTAGAACTGTGGGAATAATTTGTAGTGGTGAGGAGGCTGTGGATACTGAATAATGTGTTGGTGTGGGAGTCTGTGGAGGAGGTGTGGTTGTGAGGAGGCTGTGGAGGTCTGTGTGTTGGTGTGAGGAGGCTGTGGAGGTCTGTGTGTTGGTGTGAGGAGGCTGTGGAGGTCTGTGTGTTGGTGTGAGGAGGCTGTGGAGGTCTGTGTGTTGGTGTGAGGAGGCTGTGGAGGTCTGTGTGTTGGTGTGAGGAGGCTGTGGAGGTCTGTGTGGGTGTGAGGAGGCTGTGGAGGTCTGTGTGTTGGTGTGAGGAGGCTGTGGAGGTCTGTGTGTTGGTGTGAGGAGGCTGTGGAGGTCTGTGTGTTGGTGTGAGGAGGCTGTGGAGGTCTGTGTGTTGGTGTGAGGAGGCTGTGGAGGTCTGTGTGTTGGTGTGAGGAGGCTGTGGAGGTCTGTGTGTTGGTGTGAGGAGGCTGTGGACACACTTACACACACTTCCAAACAGTTCTGACCTCATCCACATGTAGTGTGCCAAGGAAGCAGAGATTCCAACACCCTCCCTCTCTCCCTCTCTCTCTCTCTCACTCCCTCTCTCTCTCTCTCTCCCTCTCTCTCTCTCTCTCTCTCTCTCTCCCTCTCCTCTCTCTCTCTCTCTCCTCTCTCTCTCTCTCTCCCTCTCTACTTTACTCCCTCTCTCTCCCCCTCTCCCTCACTCTCTCTCCTCTTTCACCGCCCACTCCACTCTGTGCTCATATGACGGAGAGGGAAAGGCTCGGCAGTGTGAGGGTCCGGCCGCTGTGAGGATTTCTCCCCGGATAGTGATGGGTATCGTATCCGCTGCTGACTCAGACTGGATCTCAGTGCGTAGCAGGCTGGCCACGCTGCGTTCCGCTACCTGGAGAACTTCCTTTCCCCGGTCTGGATCTTTTCCCTGCTTATAGACACACACACAGATACGCGTACGCACACAGGTGTGCGGGTCAGTGGGCCGTGTGTGGTTTTCAGAAGCAGCTGGTTTTCCATATTTTGCTCCGACTTCTTTTGTGGATGCAAGAGCTTTCCAGAACAGGGATAACTGGATTGGACGGACCTCCCCTTAAACTCCTCGGCTGTTCTTTGCAGTGTGTGTGTGTGTGTGTGTGAGAGTGAACATGTGCGTGTGCCTGTAATGTGTGCATAAAGAGGACCCATCATGCTTCCGAGACTGACAGTTCTGCTTTGCTTCGGCTTCGCTTTGTGGTGTCATCCAGCTGGCGGTCAAACGGCTAACGGTCAGACGGCCAGTGGCCAGAGGAACTTGGGACTCACCGGGGGCTCAGAGCGGATCAAAGTCCTCTTCACCCCGACGATCTGCAGGCTGAGATGCTCTCAGAACCGCTGCACAAACTACTGCGAGCTCGGGAACGTCACCACCGTCTACAACAGCGAACAGCAGGGGGCGCACGGCTCAGCGTCGCCCGGATTCAGAGTGTGTAAGTACCAAGCACCTGCACTTAGTGGCCACTTTATCAGAAACACCTTATCCACCTCTTTTATCTCGGATTACACATGCACAGGTCTAACATGGAATTCTTAAACCCTCAAAGGTCGCAGTTATTCCCAGCACTTCCGAAATCATGGTGTAAATATAAAGGGATTATTTCCGGAATGATTCGGGAAGTGTTTGGAATGTTTTTGTTATTATTAGGGATTTTGCAACATGTGGAATACCGCAGTAACATGCACTGCCTGGCTAAAGCGTCTCGGATTGTAAACACTGCGGAGTCTCTGATTGGACCAGCTGGTTATAACTCTGTTACCCTCTAACCGATACAGCGAGCTGTTCTGTATTCCCTACACTGGCGTGGGAGACACGTCCCCTGGGTATGAGCAGATCTCACTGGTTTAGAAACGAGAGGGTCAGATTATTGTCCTGTGTCAGGCAAAGAAGAGGAAAAGCTGGAATGACTGGAATTGGGTTCTGTCCAGCACATTACTAACATCTGGAAGGAGAGTGGAGAGCCGGAAACTTGACGGAGGAGATCCGGAATATTTAAGCCCTGATGAAGGTAAACCTGGACAGCAGAACTCACGACTGTGTCTACCACTGGAAGGAAGATCATTCCCACATGACCAGAACTCACAGGACCGGGACTCCAGAGCAGTCCGGGCATTCCAGAGCGATGGGAGCGTCAGGGCAGGAGGAGCATGAACTGATGCTCCCTCCGGAATGACCAGGTTCTCCCATCAGTGGATTGTTCTGCCCTGATGGTACAGCCGTATTCCAGCAATGCTGAGATTGATGGGGCTCAGGTTGAGCGGTTCAGGAACCATGAGCTGACCGTAACCCCATCTGTTCATCTGCTGATCTAGAACCGTATTTTAGATTGGCAGGTGAAGTGATATAATATGAATACGTTACCTGGGCGTATGGATCGTATCGCCAGCGGTGTGCGGGGATGATTGTGGTTTTGATCTGTGTAATACAGAAACCTGTTCATACAGACTATCGTAAATATGATTAGATCATACCTGTGGCTCCTCTAACGTGGACCGTGTCTAACTCTCAACCTGCAGGTTAACTAGAGTTCAGGTATCACAGAGTTACTCTGTAGGTACAGTATCAATTATACTACTGTACATCATCCCATGTACACTGTGAATTATTCTGGATCATGAGACGTGTGTGTACAAGGGAGTGTGCGCGTGCAGGAGTGTGTTTTCGCGGGAGTGTGTGTGTATGTGTGTGTGAGTGTGTGCAGTAGTGTGTGCATGTGGGAGTGTGTTTTTCGTGTGTGTGTGTGTGAGGGTGTTTGAGTGTGTGTGTGCTGGAGTGTGTGTGCGTGTGTGGGAGTGTGAGTGTATTTGTGTGCGGGAGTGTGTGCGTGCGGGAGTGTGTTTGTGTGTGGGAATGTGCGTGTGTGTGTGTATGTTTGCGGTAGTGTGCGTGTGCGGGAGCGTGTTTTGGTGTGAGTGTGTAAGTGAGTGTGTGTGTGTGTGTGAGTGTGCGGGAGTGTGTTTTGATGTGAGTGTGTGACTGTGTGTGCGTGTGCGGGAGTGTGTGTGTGTGAGTGTGTGCGTGTGCGGGAGTGTGTTTTCGTGTGAGTGTGTGAGGGAGTGTGTGTGTATGTGTGTGTAAGTGTGTGCGGTAGTGTGAGTGTGTGTGTGTGTGTGTGCGGGAGTGTGTGCGTGTGGGAGTGTGTTTTCGTGTGTGTGTGTGTGTGAGGAAGTGTGAGTGTGTGTGTGTGCGGGAGTGTGTATGCGTGTGTGGGAGTGTGAGTGTGTTTGTGTGCGGGAGTGTGTGCGTGCAGGAGTGTGTTTGTGTGTGGGAATGTGCGTGTGTGTATGTTTGCGGTAGTGTGCGTGTGCGGGAGCGTGTTTTGGTGTGAGTGTGTGTGTGTGAGTGTGCGCGTGCGGGAGTGTGTTTTGGTGTGAGTGTGTAAGTGAGTGTGTGTGTGTGTGAGTGTGCGGGAGTGTGTTTTGATGTGAGTGTGTGTGCGTGTGCGGGAGTGTGCATGTGTAGGAGTGTGTTTTTCGTGTGTGCGGGAGTGTGTGAGTGTGTGCGTGTGCGGTAGTGTGTGTGTGCGGGAGTGTGTTTTCGTGTGAGTGTGTGAGGGAGTGTGAGTGTGTGCGTGCAGGAGTGTGTTTTCGTGTGAGTGTGTGCGGGAGTGTGTGCGTGCAGGAGTGTGTTTTCGTGTGTGTGTGTGAGTGTGTGCAGGAGTGTGTTTTTGTGTGAGGGAGTGTGAGCGTGTGCGGGAGTGTGTGAGTGTGTGCGTGTGCGGTAGTGTGTGTGTGTGCGGGAGTGTGTTTTCGTGTGAGTGTGTGAGGGAGTGTGAGTGTGTGCGTGCAGGAGTGTGTTTTCGTGTGAGTGTGTGCAGGAGTGTGTGCGTGCAGGAGTGTGTTTTCGTGTGTGTGTGTGTGAGTGTGTGTGGGAGTGTGTTTTTGTGTGAGGGAGTGTGAGTGTGTGCGTGTGCAGGAGTGTGTGTGTGTGTGTGTGTGTGAGTGTGTTCGGGAGTGTGTTTTCGTGTGAGGGAGTGTGTGTGTGTGTGTGTGTGTGTGTGTGTGTGCGTGTGTGTGCGTGCAGGAGTGTGTTTTCGTGTGAGTGTGTGTGTGAGTGTGTGCGGGAGTGTGTGCGTGCAGGAGTGTGTTTTCGTGTGAGTGTGGGAGTGTGCGTGTGCGGGAGTGTGCGGGAGTGTGCGGTAGCGTGCGTGTGCGGGAGTGTGTTTTCGTGTGAGTGTGCGCGTGCGGTAGTGTGCGTGTGTTTTCGTGTGAGTGTGGGAGTGATTGTGGGAGTGTGCGGGAGTGTGTTTTTGTGTGAGTGTGCGGTAGTGTGCGTGTGTTTTCGTGTGAGTGTGGGAGTGTGCGTGTGCGGTAGCGTGCGTGTGCGGGAGTGTGTTTTCGTGTAAGTGTGTGTGCGGTAGCGTGCGTGTGTTTTCGTGTGAGTGTGGGAGTGAGTGTGCGTGTGCGGTAGCGTGCGTGTGCGGGAGTGTGTTTTCGTGTGAGTGTGTGTGTGTGGTAGCGTGCGTGTGTTTTCGTGTGAGTGAGTGTGTGAGTGTGCGTGTGCGGTAGCGTGCGTGTGCGGGAGTGTGTTTTCGTTGGGGTTGTGTTGCCTGTTGCCTGTCCAGGACTAAATGAGCTCCAGTGCTCCAGAAACACGCTGACCTATTTCTGGAGAGCTGCTGGAGACTCCCAGCCCTGCAGTCTGATTACGTGCGGGAGACCCTCCACACCCGAACCGTCTGTGTCACTGTAACCCACACGTCTCCTAACACAAACAACGGCAGAAATTCATAACCCGCACGCACCTTATCCCAGCCAGGTTTGCAGAGTTCAAAGCATTCCCGGTTTGTGCTAATCTGCTGTTTGGAATACCCTCACTCTCTAAACCCGCCGCTCGGTCCTGCTCGTCTGATCTCACCCTGAAGCGTAACACACGAGCCTCACTCTCACTGCCTGGGGGTAACCATGGGTGTGCTTATCATAGAAACAGCTACACTGATCAGCCGCACCTCTAACACCACCTCATTACCGCTCCTCTGACCTTACAGTGCACACACTGCTGTACACAACCTTCCAACACCTAAACCCTCTCACGTCACGAGACTCACCTTGTAACACACCACGCTCACACCAAACCCTATCTCACTCACTCTGTACACACGATCACACGCAAACCCTCTCTCCCTCACTATGTACAACACTCACACCACAAACCTTCTCCTCCTCACTCTCATGTACACACCTCACACCAAAACCCTCTTCTCCCTCACTCTGTACACACCTCACACCAAACCCTCTCTCCCTCACTCTGTACACCACCTCACAACCAAAACCCGCTCTCTCTCACTCTCTGTTACACACCTCACACCAAAACCTGCTCTCTCCTCCTCACTCCCTGGTACGACACTTCGCTCACACTCTGAACCCTCACTCTCACTCACTCTGTACACACCGCACACCAAACCCTCTCTCCCTACCTCTGTACACACCTCACACCAAACCCTTCTCTCCCTCACTCTGTAAACACACCTCACACCAAACCCCCCTCTCACTCACTCTGTACACACCTCACACCAAACCCCTCTCTCCTCACTCTGTACACACCTCACCACACAAACCCTCTCTCCCTCACTCTGCACACAACCTCACACCAAACCCTCTCTCCCTCTACTCTGTAGATACACGTCACACCAAACCCTCTCTCCCTCACT
>JAMWET010002947.1:160000-162500 GCA_024036415.1 Prochilodus magdalenae | reverse complement strand
CCTCGAGAGGAACCAAGACTCAAAGGGGAACCCATCCTCCTCGGGTCAACACCAGATACAAAACCAGCATAGGGAACGAGTGTTCAGTGGTTGTGAGGTGGAGGAGTAAATGTCTGATCTGTAGTTCAGTAGCTGGGTCATCGGATGGGTCAGCAGGACGCAGGCCAACCTTCCACAGTGCAGGACAGCCAGGAGCTCCGTGGGGGTTAAAGGCTCCCAGTGGCTCCCAGTCAGAGCAGATGTAGTACCAGCATCAGACCGCACAGGATGGGCAGCAGTTCAGCTCAGACAGAGAGATCAGACAGGCTGTTAGCTCTGACAGACGACATTAACACTCTATACGGTGTTAACAGAGAGATCAAATAGGCTGTTAGCTCTGACAGAAGACCTGAACACACTGTACGGTGTTAACAGAGTGCAGCAGTGACTCCGGCAGGCCTGGCTCCTACAGCAGGACTAACAGGGAGAGCCAGAAGGTCACACAGACATGAGGGCCCCTGAGGAGTCAGCGCCCCTCTGCTCCACCGTCAACACACCTGAGTGAACATGAAGAGCCGTGGGACCACCACACGTCCTTAATCCCTTTATTGCAAATAAATAAATAAATAAATAAATAAAGCATGAAAAACAACCCATGCAACAAACTGCTCAAGCTGCAGTTCCACATTTCCACCAGAGGGGTCTCCAAATCTCAGAGTATTGCACAGTGCAGCTTTAAGCTGTGATTAGAATGATATCTACAGGCTACGTAACCTATATCCCTCATAAGAAGAATCCCAGGGCTTAAAAGGCTTTCTTTAAAAACAGTAGTTTAAAATAAATACGGTTTTTAATGAAGATTGTATTTTAGGATGTATAAATGAGTTTGCTGTTGCACAGGAAGGGGTCGTTTTGTTCTTCAAAGCTGCAGTAGAATCCTAAAGGACACACGTGCACAGCATATGTCCAGTCTCAGCCCTCGGCCCTTCTCTCCTGACATCGCGAGGGCAGTGAGCTCATGCACGCACAGACCTGGTTGTTAGCTGAGCCGGGTCGCCCCAGCTGTGTGTGGGTTTATAGAGCAGGCGGCCGAGGTTCAGTAAACACAGAGATAAAGAGGTGCGATGTCTTTAACCTCGGGCGAGAGCTCACTCCAAACACCACTGAGGAAACAACAGCAGCGTGTGTGGAGTAGTGTGTGCAGTACAGAGTGGAGTCACTCGTAAAGGCTTTAGGCGTGAGGATGGGAGTCGCTGCGCGTTACTGATGCGTTAGTGGGCTTGTTGTGTTCAGGTCAGGTTTAGGACAGACCCTCTCCTGGAACGGCCGGCTAGATAACAGGAAGCGTATTCCGGTCTAGCCCGTTTTCACTCGGTCCAAATATGTAAATAGGGCCGTTTCTAGGGGAATAGATCATGTTGTTATGATGGTGGTGGTCATTATTGCTCATCCAGCCTCACCGCGGCCATATACCTTATTTTCCATTTCATATCATTTTCATTTTCCAAGTGTGCTCTGCTCTGATTGGCTGTCCTGTGTGTGTGTGTATATACACAAACCCATCAACCATAACATTTAAACCACCAACCGCCTCCCTGTATCTACACACACTCACTGTCCACTCTATCAGCTCCACTGACCATACAGGACACTCTGTAGGTGTACAGGTCCAGACTGTAGTCCGTCTGTTTCTCTGTGTACTGTATTACCCTGTTCTTCAATGGTCAGGACCCCCACAGGACCCCCACAGAGCAGGTATGATGTGGGTGGAGGATCATTCTCAGCACTACAGTGACACTGACGTGGTGGTCAGTCTGTGTAGTAAAGCGGTCTGTAATGTTCTGGTGGCCAGTCAGTATGATTAAGCAGTCTGTAATGTTCTGGTGGTCAGTCTGTGCAGTTAAGCGCTCTGTAATGTTCTGGTGGTCAGTCTGTGCAGTTAAGCGCTCTGTAATGTTCTGGTGGTCAGTCTGTGTAGTAAAGCGGTCTGTAATGTTCTGGTGGTCAGTCAGTATGATTAAGCAGTCTGTAATGTTCTGGTGGTCAGTCTGTGCAGTTAAGCGCTCTGTAATGTTCTGGTGGTCAGTCTGTGTAGTAAAGCGGTCTGTAATGTTCTGGTGGTCAGTCAGTATGATTAAGCAGTCTGTAATGTTCTGGTGGTCAGTCTGTGCAGTTAAGCGCTCTGTAATGTTCTGGTGGTCAGTCTGTGTAGTTAAGCTGTCTGTAATGTTCTGGTGGTCAGTCTGTGTAGTTAAGCTGTCTGTAATGTTCTGGTGGTCAGTCTGTGTAGTAAAGCGGTCTGTAATGTTCTGGTGGTCAGTCAGTATGATTAAGCAGTCTGTAATGTTCTGGTGGTCAGTCTGTGCAGTTAAGCGCTCTGTAATGTTCTGGTGGTCAGTCTGTGTAGTTAAGCTGTCTGTAATGTTCTGGTGGTCAGTCTGTGTAGTTAAGCAGTCTGTAATGTTCTGGTGGTCAGTCTGTATAATTAAGCAGTCTGTAATGTTCTGGTGGTCAGTCTGTA
>JAMWET010002947.1:122500-152500 GCA_024036415.1 Prochilodus magdalenae | reverse complement strand
ACGTGGTGGTGGTGTGAGTGGATCAGACACACACACAGACATGCGCACACACACACACACACACAGACGTGCACACACACACACACACAGACGTGCACACACACACACACAGTCTCACACACACACACAGTCTCACACGTGCACACACACACACACAGTCTCACACACACACACAGTCTCACACACACACACACACACACACACACACACACTCACACACACACAGACATGCACACACACACTAACACATATACACACACATACACACACACTAACACATACACACACACACACACACACAGACATACACACACTAACACACACACACACACACACACAGACATACACACACTAACACACACACACACATACGTGCACACACACACACACACCGACCCACACACACACATATACACACACACACACACACACACACACACTAACACATACACAGACACACACACACTAACACATACACGCATACACACACTAACACATACACACAGACACACACACACACACACACACACACACACACACGCTGTGTTATCAGCCAGGCTAGCAGAGAGGAAGGCGATGACAGGTTGATCTCTGATACGGTCCCGTTCCTAGCGTTCCTCCAGACGGGCGGAGCTGCAGGACCTGGCCTTATTTGTACATGTTGCTCTCTCTTAGCCGCTCTGGATCGGCAGTACTGCATCTTTATCCCCTCGGTGAGTTTATGTTAAGGCCCTGCGTCTCGCCCACGCCCGTCACCACCCTCTATTTTTAAACAACACCACCCAATTCAGCCCGAGCCTGAGCGTTATTATTGTTCCAGGGACGGGTTGCCAGGTTTGACCACAAAGGGAGGAATGTTTATGACGTCGCTGTGATATTCTCAGGACGGGTTTAGACTAGGAGCCGAGTTAGTGTTCCCTGAGCCCCATGCCAACGTGTGGAAAGCTTCACCCCTGTGACCTCCAGGTATGAGGTGGTGGTGACGTGCTCGGTGGGCTCCGGGGGTCTATCGTCATGGAGGAAGACGAACGCTGGTGAGCTCTGGTTAAGTTCTGAGGAGGTGGATCGGAGAGGGATGTGGAGGAATACGGAGGAGTATGGCTGATCTCTCCGTGCCCTTCGGCGCTTCTGAAGCAGTGTGGGCTCTTTGAAGCGCTCTTTGATCTCTGAATGAAAGGGATCGTCACTCCTGCGCTGAGGAACACGGACGGAGCTGTTTGTCTTGGCCGGAGACGCTGCTGCTCTCGTGCTCTGTTTGATTCTCAGCGTATGAAGACGCTGCAGGCCAGAGCTTCCCCTCACACTTCAGTCATGTTACCATGGATCAGACAAGTCCTGAGGAAACGACACGCTCTCATTAAAATACAGTGTATCAAATCATTTGAAGATCTTGAAGAGTTACTCAATATTAATTATTATAAAATATAGAATATTATACATACATCACAGCCATTGTTACTGTTTTAGCTACATTTTAATTATTATTTAATTTTTTAATTATTATTTTTGCATTTATTACTATATATTTATTACCCTTTTATATTTATTTATATTTATATATAGATATTACTTCATATTTATTACTCTCTATATTTAATATCATTATCTGTAATTAACTTTTAACATTAGCTTTACATTCTCTGTTATTGAATTAATTCATTAGTTATGTTTTTGATTATTTATTTATTTTTTATGTTGTTTTTTTTCTATATTTTATTTTATTAGCGTTAGTATTAGTATTTTCCAATTCACCAGTTCATTTTAATTTGATTAATTTTCATTCATTCATTGATATGAATATAAGCTGCTTATTTGTCCGTGTCTCTGCGGCACTCTCGGTCTCTCAGTATGGCGTCGGGCCGCCGTGTTCGCTAACCCAACACGCCAGACGTCTCGGTATGGAGCTGTAGAGGTTCCTGATGGAGTCCTGTGATAATCCATCCCATGCAGCTTGAACATCCTCACACAGTTCCTGCAGATGGTGCGGTAGGGGTGGAGGTGGAGGGACACCAGGTCTTCACAGGCCTTCGTTGTGGTGCTGTCCACGGTGCCTCCACACACGGATTCGTTGGGCGTCTCCACCAAGACTAAAGCGGGACTCGTCACTGAAGATGACCCGCTGCCATTCTGAGTCACTCCATGACAGTCTGGTACGACACCACTGCAGTCTTTGGTGACGGTGACGTGGTGTTAAGGACAGTCGTGGTAACGGTCTGTGTGCATGTAGTCCTGCGTGGTGCAGCCGTCTGCCAATGGTGCTGCACTAACAGGAGGACTCATGGAGGACACCACTGCTCGCTGGAGGTCTGTAATGGTGGTGTTGGGTTGGTCAGGTACAGGGATAAGACTCCTGTGGGTTGATGTGGTGTGGGTGCAGCTGTTCTGTTGATGAGGAGTGTATGTGTAAGTACTCCCGGTGTTGATGCTGATCCGAGTGATGTTTCTCCACAGGACATCGAGGACGGGGTGAGGGGAGCTGTCCAAAAGGCTTCGAGAGGGTCAATGGTACACAGTGTGTTGGTGAGTACATTGACCGCCCCTCTGACTGTGCTCTGTGTTTGTGCGGGCGTGTGTGTGTGTGGTTGGTGACCTTTTAAAGGCTGTGTATCTGTGCGGTGGTCTCTGCAAACCAGCCGATCAGATAATCCCTGAAGTGCTCTGTCACACAGCCCAGTGGTAGAGAGTCCCTCTCAGAGGAGCGGAACCGCCTCCGCCTCACCCTGATTAAACTTTACTCCACCCTGAGCAGATACAGGCGTGTGGTATGTACCACGTCACTGCGCAAGAGTGTGGAAACAGAGTTTTACGGTGTAGCCCTAGACATGTCACTTTAATGACTAAATATACATATATAATAAATATCATTTTAATATAATAATAACTATTATTATTCTAACTATTACAATGTATGATTATATATACTATATTATGTGTATATATATATATATATATAGTATAATATAATAATATATGTATATAATTTTATTTTTTTTTCTGCTGAAAGTTGGTACCCCATCATTAATCCCGTTAGCTAACAGCTACTACTTTACCAGCAGATCTTTGTTAGCGATCTGTAGAAGACAGTAACGTTAGCTGAGATCTCAGATCCTCTAAACAGCTCATCTTAGCATCAGCTGGTGCTGAGCTGAGTCTGCCAACTCCTCCGCTACAATCCTACACACCACAGAACACCATGGAGTTCAGCCTCGGCCTCTTACTCCACTTCCACTCTCTCAGACGGTTTCAGCAGCACCACTCCTAAACCACGCCTGTAGTACTGAAGTACTGTGGTGGGGGACTCTGTTCTGTAGCTGCTTGCTAAGCTAACATCAGGTTAACCCATCCAGCTGCAACAGTGAACACCAAACCCCCCCCAGCGCTGAACGCTCGACCACACTCCCTCAGAATGGAGATATTACCATCCTGAACCTGTGTTGGTGCTGTAGCCCGAATCTCACATGTTCTGTGGTCAGCAGAGCCGTTATCATGCTACCGGTGCTAATAGCTAATGCTAACAAGCACCACTGTCCCAGTTAGCGGTGCTGTTTAGTAAATGTTCAGTGCTTGGGCACTCTTTTCAATGACCTTTATTGAGAATTTGTTGATCATGTAAAATAAGTAAATATTGATCTTTATTATGTTTTATTATTTTGAAATAATGAAGTGTCATTCTTCCTGTACCCCACTGAAGACCCCACTGAGGGGCTAGCAAGAGGCTAGCAGACCATCGTGGAACAACTAACGGCAAAGCCCTCTGTTCACTGGCCTTTTGGTCAGGGATTTCGAGGTGCTGTCCGGCGGATAAGCAGACCGCTTTTCATCCCTCGCTTTCTCATTTATTCCTCCTCCATGTCTTACTTTTGTTGTTCCGTAAATTAGCTGGGTTGAAATGTTAGCAACACCAACATAACTTCCTGCCAGAGCTTATTTTGTTATTTTAGGTTATTTTCTAAAATAAAAGTGTGTTTAGAATCTGAATAGGAGGGGATTCAGAACCAGTTGGTGGTCCGAGGGTGGACCAGTAACGGTAACTGGTAAAAGTGAACGATGTGCCGGTCTCTTGCCAGAGAAATGTCTTTGCCGTGTTTCTGGGTCTTCCTAACGTCAGCTGGAGTGGTAAGCCTTGCTGGAGGAACGTCACATGGGTTTGGGTGACACTGGTTTCACGTATACACACTCCTATCACAACACCAAACTCCATACGTCCGGAGAGCCATCTCGGTGCCCCGCTAGCGGGGTCCTGGGGGATCCGTGCACACCTGCAGTGTGCGCATGCTTTGCTGTGAGCGTGTCTGCAGGCTTCATCACAGCCCTGCTTCCTCCTTTGGTGTAGATGTAAACGAGTGCGAGCAGCCGGGTTTCTGTCTGAACGGGAACTGCGTGAACACTCGCGGGAGCTACAGCTGCGTGTGCAGGCAAGGCTTCTTACTGGACGCCTCACACGGCATCTGTATCTGTAAGTACAGGACCTGAAGGACAGCAGGAAGACAGTAGGGCGGAAAGCCACACAGCTGAACTGCCTGTGGAGGGGTTGGGGGCTCAGCATTGACAGGCTGGGTGTCCCCAAACTTTTGACAAGGGGTGTACATCACTTTCCTCAGAGGCAGCATCTCTGAAAATCTGTGGTCCTACATACGTGTCCAAAAGTATCCAGACGACCCGTCCAACAAACCCTTCAGAACCAGGGGTGCTCCTAGAGGCCTAGATGACCCGTCAGTGCACTGAGTGGGAGGTCATGCACCATGGAGCTTCAGCCCTTCAGGGCATTCCAGAGTAGTTCAGTGGAGCTTTTTTCCAACGAGCTTCACCACTCCAACTCATCCCAGGAGTGTTCATCAGCCTTCACCACTCCAACCCATCCCAATAGACTTCTCACGTCGGCTCACTCCAGCGGTGTTCAGTGGAGCTTCACTGCTCCGACTCTTTTCAAAGGTGTTCAGTAGGGCATCGTTATTCCGACTCATCCCAAAGAGGTTCATTGGCGCTTCCAAAAAAAGGGGTTAGTCGGAGCTTTGTCCCAAAAACTCCTCCCAAATGGGATCAATGGAACTTCATCACTCCAACTCATCCCGAAGGCTTTCAGCGGAGCTTCCGAAAAGGGTTCAGGGGAAGGGTTCATTACTCAGACCCATCCCCAAACTCACTCCAGCTCATCCCAGTGGTGTTTGATGGGGCTTCAGCTCTCCAACTCATCCCGAGAGGTTCTGATAGAACTTCCGAAAAGGGTTCAGTGGAGCCTCATCATTCCAACTCATCCTAAACATATTCGCTAGAAGCTCATCCCTAAGGTGGTCGGTGGAACCTCCAGAAAGGTTCAGTGCGTCTCCGTCACTAAACACGATCCCAGAGGGCCCATCGGAGTTTCATCACTCCAAGTCATCCCATAGGAGCTCAGTGGGATTTCATCATTCCAACTTGTTCCAAAGGTGTCACACGCTGTGCCTCCCAAAGGAGTTGGAGCCTTATCACTAACCTCCTCCCAACTGGGTTCAGCAGAGGTTCACTCTCACCCACACCTTAGGGATGAGCTTCTAACGAAGGAGGAGTTGGAGCGATGCAGTTCCATGGAACTCCTCTGGAATGGGTGGGGGTGCTGAAGCCCCGTTAACCCTCGCTGGGCTGGGCTGAAGTGAGTGTTTTGGGATCGGAGTAATGAGACTCCGATGAACCCTTTTCGGAATCCAACCCAACCCAAACGGGTCACTGGAACTACATCACCCCAGCTCATCCCGAAGGGTTTCAGCGGAGCTTCATTACTCAAACCCATCCCACTCGCTCCGGCTCATTCCGGGGATGATCAGTGGAACGTCATCGCTCCTACTCATCCCAGAAAGGTTCAGAGGAGCTCCGTAACTCCAGCTCCACCCGAAGGGTACATCGCTCTTAACCACCCTGAGGGTCTTCATCGGAACGTCATCACTCCTGCGTCCCCCTGACCCACCATGGAACGGGGGCTCTAGCGTATCTAGTGTTTGGACTTTTGGACGTCCAGTGTAGGTGCACACTTACAGACCACAGACTGTACTAGCTCTCTTCGGCTCCGCTCCTCGTTACATCCTGGTGGTTCTAGCTGTGTGGTTCTCCAGCCCTGCCTATCCGTACCGGTCCTGCTGTGCTGCTGCTGTTCGTCCATGCTTTAGTGACCCCTGCTGGGCTCAGCTGCCCTTTGCCCTTTGTGCTCCTACAGCTGCCTTGAACCTGACGGCATCCTCTGCCCCTCTGTGTCTGTGTGCTCTGTGCTGATCTTGTTAAAGGGCCCATATCATGACTTAACACCGAATCATTAGCATTAGCAAACTTAGCTGGGTAGGTTTTCCTAACACTGAATAAATAAATGATAGTTATAGCAGCGTATTGAATCATAATCCCGTATCATGATACGTAGAGGATCGCCCGGGTCGTTCCAGGGCTAGTTGTGATGTCACAGCCGGTAAAAACTTTACATATGGCCGCCCAGTTTCACTCTGTCCATTCCGATGCGGAGTGTTGCCTCTGGTGACAGAAGCAGTGAGCGGTGCAGAGTTATTGGAGTGGAGGTGATGGGAATATCAGTCAGCGCTGTGCTGTTCCTGGAAGTACGGGATTCATCACGACGTCCAGCCGTGGGTGTGTTCCCTGCTCCTGTCGTCGTCTACCTGTCCTTCAATGATCTAACCGGGAGCACCTCCTTCACCGGGACTGATAAGAGGTTGGACTACACCGTCGGGACAGCAGAGCTACTTCTCCATCCTCTCATGTTGGACTGACTCCACTCCTACAGCGCCACAGTGACTCACTAGCGCCTCCTCAGCTACGGAGTGGTATTACATGTAGATAACTCATAGGTCTCCTTGACACGCCACCGCAGCTGTTTCTCCACACTCTGTTCATCACTCTAGCTCATTTTGCAGAAAATTAATTTTAAAAATCTGACATATTAAATTATTATTATTATTAATATTTTATTAAAATCCAAGAAAAATGTAGAATATGGGCCCTTTAAGGTTTGCCTGCTTGGTGCGCGTCTGGCAGTCTTCTCAGTCCAGTTTGGGTCATGTTGCTATGTCGGAATGCTCCTGAAGCTTCTTGAGTGTCTGTACAGTCAGTGTGTGTGTGTGTGTGTGTGTGTGTGTGTGTGTACAGTGTGTGTGTGTGTGTGTACAGTGTGTGTGTGTACAGTGTGTGTGTGTGTGTGTGTGTGTGTGTGTGTGTGTGTGTGTGTGTGTGTGTGTGTGTGTGTGTGTGTGTGTGTGTGTGTGTGTGTACAGTGTGTGTGTGTGTGTGTGTGTGTGTGTGTGTGTACTGTGTGTGTGTGTGTACTGTGTGTGTGTGTGTGTGTGTGTGTGTACAGTGTGTGTGTGTGTGTGTGTGTGTGTGTGTGTGTGTGTGTGAGTGTGTGTGTGTTTATGTTTACTGTGTGTGTGTGTGCGTGTGCATCTGTGAGTGTGTGTCTCTGTGTGTGTACAGTGTGTGAGTGTGTGTGTGTGAGTGTGTGTCTCTGTGTGTGTACAGTGTGTGAGTGTGTGTGTGAGTGTGTGTGTGTGTGTGTGTGTGTGTGTGTGTGTGTGTGTGTGTGTGTGTGTGTGTGTGTGTGTGTGTGTACTGTGTGTGTGTGTGTGTGTGTACAGTGTGTGTGTGTGTGTACAGTGTGTGTGTGTGTGTGTACAGTGTGTGTGTGTGTGTGTGTGTGTGTACAGTGTGTGTGTGTGTGTACAGTGTGTGTGTGTGTGTGTGTGTACAGTGTGTGTGTGTGTGTGTGTGTGTGTGTGTGTACAGTGTGTGTGTGTGTGTGTACAGTGTGTGTGTGTGTGTGTACAGTGTGTGTGTGTGTGTGTGTGTGTGTGTGTGTGTGTGTGTGTACTGTGTGTGTGTGTGTGTGTGTGTGTGTACAGTGTGTGTGTGTGTGTGTGTGTGTGTGTGTACAGTGTGTGTGTGTGTACAGTGTGTGTGTGTACAGTGTGTGTGTGTGTGTGTGTACAGTGTGTGTGTGTGTGTGTGTGTGTGTACAGTGTGTGTGTGTGTGTGTGTGTGTGTGTGTGTGTACAGTGTGTGTGTGTGTGTGTACAGTGTGTGTGTGTGTGTACAGTGTGTGTGTGTGTGTGTGTGTGTGTGTGTGTGTGTACAGTCTGTGTGTGTGTGTGTGTACAGTGTGTGTGTGTGTGTGTGTACAGTGTGTGTGTGTGTGTGTGTGTGTACAGTGTGTGTGTGTGTGTGTGTGTGTGTGTGTGTGTGTGTCTGCACCCTCCTGTCTGTGTTCCTGAGTGTTGGTGGCAGTGGTGTTTCCGTGGCCGTGCCGCTCTGTGGTGGCTGTGTGTGGAATGCTTGCCCCCTGTTGTGGTGCGAGTGAGGGGTCCCTCTTCCTCCTTGGTGTCTTGATGTTTTCCTGGATCTGTTTGAATCCGTGCTCCTACAGACGGAATGTGCTGTGCGAATGCAGGACGTCTGACGGGCTGTGCACTGTGTCTGCGCCTTGCCGTGGGTCCTCCGTGGCGGATCCTGCATGTTGGGCTGTGAGGCCCCTGTGTGCTCCTGCGTGCTGTTGTGACTCTCCTGTGTGTGCTCTGCATATGATGGTGCTCTTGCTGTGATCAGCCCAGAAGGTGATTTCAGAGGAGAAGGATCAGTGCTTCCGGATCGTGACCCAGGGCTCCTGCTCCCTGCCCATCCTGAGGAACATCACCAAGCAGATCTGCTGCTGTAGCCGTGTGGGAAAAGCCTGGGGACGCAGGTGTGAGGCCTGTCCGTACTTCGGCTCCGGTCAGTTCCTGCTTCTGTGTTTGTGTCTGTGTGTATCCATCTGTCAACCAATATGCTCGTCTATCCATCCATCCATCCATCCATCCATCCATCCACATATCAGATATGCTGGGTCGTTATAGAGGGGGAAGGCAAAATGCCTGGGTGTCCAGAAGATCCACACTGTTATGTGGAAGTGGTATTGATTGATCACGGGGTCAGGACCCCTTGAAGACGCTCTGTGACGTCTAGTTAAAGTTGCTTATTTGTTTGACACCCCTGATTCTCTTTATCTGCCTCTCCAGCGCTGCTCCTGTTCATAAACTCCAGCTCACTGAAAACTAATAGAGAACAGACTGAGTGAGAGCTGGGGCTCAGCGGACTGGGGAGCGGTTTCTGGAGGTGCTAGATGTGGATTTAATCTCATCACCTGTTAATAATTGTGTTCACAGACGAGTTCAGGGAGATCTGTCCTGCCGGGCCTGGCTACCATTACTCTCCCAACACTGTGAAGTTGAGCCAGAGGCTGCCCGAAACACACGGCACTCTGGTTATTGACACCAAACCCCAACAGGCCTCACCAGAGTCCTCCAGATCACTGCCAGCGACCAGGCTGCAGCCACCCACCAGCCCACAAACCACACAACCTCAATCACCCATACTCGGCCAGACCACCCGCCTACAGCATACGGACCCCAGACAGCCCACGCAGCCTATCGCCTCCAGCGGGGGAGCACAGGCTCAGAGCAGACCAGCAGCTGCAGAAACCAGCCTGCCTACCAGAGAGCAGCCTCGTGAGTGACCACAGTCACGTCCGCCAGAACAACGTCCAGTGTTCCACATGGAAATTCAGTTATTAATAATAATAACAATAATAATAATAATAATAATAATAATAACGGCACAGCTAATAAAAATAATAATAACGACACTAATAATAATAATAATAATAATAATAATAATAATAATAACGGCACTAAGAATAAGAATAATAATAATAATAATAATAATAATAATAATAATAATAATGGTGACAATGATAATAATAATAATAATACTATATACTACTACTACTACTACTAATAATAATACTATAACAACAACACCAACAACAACAAAACAACAACAGTAATAATAATAATAATAATAATAATAATAATAATCATTGTATAGTAATAATATTAATGATGATAACAACACATAATAATAGTATAATAATAATAATAATAGTAATTTATAATAATGGTGATAATGATAATGATAATACTATATACTACTACTACTACTAATAATAATAATAATAATAATAATACTATAACAACAACACCAACAACAACAAAACATTAATAATAATAATAATAATAATAATAATAATAATAATAATAATAATCATTGTATAGTAATAATATTAATGATGATAACAACACATAATAATAGTATAATAATAATAATAGTAATTTATAATAATGGTGATAATGATAATGATAATACTATATACTACTACTACTACTACTAATAATAATAATAATAATAATAATAATAATACTATAACAACAACACCAACAACACCAAAACATTATTATTATTATTATTATTATTATTATTATTATTATTATTAGAATAATGGTGATGATAATAATACTATATACTACTACTAATAATAATAATAATAATAATAATAATATCACTAATAATCATTGTATAGTAATAATATTAATGATGATAACAACACAATAATAATAATAGTATAACAGCATCAACAAAACAACAATAATGATAATTATTATTATTATTATTATTTTTAGGGGGCTTCTCACTATGAAGCCACGTCTCTGTGTTTCAGTGGTCTGGCTTCTCAGTCAGAGCATGGTTGACAGTAATAGCTAGCTATCTAGCTAAGGCTAGCTAACTAAGGCTAGCTGTATCCACCGCAGCGTCCAGAGAGCGGCACATTCCGGTGTTAAGTGGTGGATTGGAG
This sequence comes from Prochilodus magdalenae, assembly GCA_024036415.1. Classification (NCBI taxonomy): domain Eukaryota; kingdom Metazoa; phylum Chordata; class Actinopteri; order Characiformes; family Prochilodontidae; genus Prochilodus; species Prochilodus magdalenae. The sequence continues at coordinate 141,807 of JAMWET010002947.1, read as the reverse complement.
ATGAAAGAGTTTTCCCTGAAAGGCCCCTCAGTAAACATGCGGTGTTAATGATTCATATACAGTGTATAATATACATCGCTAAGATTTCTGTTCTTCTACAAACAGCCGTCATCAGGACACAAACAGGCAGGCCCTCTGTTAACAGACCGCCGCTCAGACCCCTTCCGGTTCCGGCTACATCCCGACCAGCCCCACCAAGGACAGGTGAGACCGTATCTAGCGTTGTATGACGATGTACACTTAAAGGTGCCGTAGGCTGTAGAGCTGTATCTACACTGCGGTGGTGTAATGAGGAGAGTTCAGTACCTAGAACCCACATACCGTGACCCTCAGACACTGCTGCTCCTCCTTCAAATACACATCCTGCAATTCCAAAGGAGGACGGGAAACGGGCCCATTCCAAAATCCTACAGAATCCTTACGGAACACACTCATTAATATTCACACCCCCAACACCTACATACAACCACAACAGAGCTACAGAACCAACACGGTGGACCATGTGGAGAACCATGTGGCGTTCCAGATTCAGAAGGGGATGGCAGCACTCTTCATTCCCTTCCCAAAGATCCCGACTGTCAGCGGGACATGTTTGAAATTTAATCCTGCAGTCTGCACATTCCACTCTGGACAGTATGGAGCAGCTCCGCCCAACGTCTGTCTTTGAAGTGATTGAAGAGAGGAGCAGCTCCACCTTTATTTGCAGTAACCCCCAACAGCAGCCTGTAAGTAGCAGCCATGCTGTGTGATTGTATCCGTGTGTGCCGGTTGGAGCAGATCATCTTAAACTGAGAGCTCCATAGTGAGGATCAGCTTTACTCTACTGTGTGTTGGTGTCCAGATGGAGCCAGTAGCTAGCACAGGGAACGCTAGCTACTAGCATTAGGTCTAAGCATAGCTAACTAAATAGTATGGGGGCGGAGCTTATTTACACAGAGCCTCATTTTATTTAGTCTGTTTCCACATGGTGCTTCCGTGTGATCATTGGGGGCGGGTTCTTGCCGTAAACCAGCCAATCGGAGCAGAGCTCCTCTAAATATTCATGAGGAGCTCACCAACAATGGGGAAACGGCTCGTTTCATTCTAGAACCAGATCATAAGGGGGAACGGAACCACATCTGGACGAACAAAGAGCATACCTTCTATCTAGAACATCAGAGACCAGTTTACGTCCTGAATAAACAGTCTTCTTCAAAGCTTTGATCTGTATCCAGTTTTTCCCACATCACACTGCTAATAAATCTCCGGCTGTAGTTCAGCTCTTCGCCCTCATCTCCTCCGCTCCTTCCAGGCGCTCCAGCGTGTGTGGAAGGCAGGTTTAAGTTCGGCTCCTGGTTCCATGCCGTTCCAGGGATTTTCCATGTTGGATGAAAGAGCTACACGGAGTGTCCTCCACTGTATCCAGCTCCGCAGGTTTGCGTAAGACGTCCCGCTCACAGGTTCTGACACGGAGTAAAACTGAGCCCATTTGCAAACAGTTTAGCTGCACAAAGCCGCCCTTGTTCGGAGAAATGTGGATCTGAAACCCGGCTGGCCCCGCTCCATCCCGTGTCCACCCCCTTTGATTTGTGAAGGGCCCGAGCTGCTGCCAGACTTTTATCAAAGGCGAAGAATGCGGGTTTGGACCGAGCGCCGAGCTGCGGCTGAAAGGTGGCCTAGTGCCGCTGTGGCTCTAATTGGATAGTGTGAATAACGAGGGTCGGAAAACGCTAACCGGGCCGCGCTGTGAGACGAGCAGGAGCAGGGATCCTGGTAAAGTCTCCGCTACGGTTGTGTACATTGTATATGACTAATAATCACGGATGAGCGGGAATCTGGATCAGGATGCTCCTAAACAGAACCCCAGATAGACATACATGATGAACAGGGACGGTTCTGCAAGGGTTCTACAGCAAAGGGAGTGGTTCTGTGTAGGAACATGACGTGTGGACTGAGTCATATGATGAGAAATAGATGGCTTAAGATCCGACCCAACAAAATCGGAAGAGGCTCGCGACTTGGAAACACCCGAGACCCAGCGTGGAGGAAAGGAGGGGAGGCGTCTGATTGCTGACGGGCCTCTGTACACCCGCTTGTGGATTGCTGAATCCTGTGCTTATGCTCGGCTGCTCAGGATGCATCAGAATTCCAAGTTCTCCTGTGCTGCACGTGCTACTGGAGACTTCCTCTAGAGGGCAGACCACTGTGTTTGTCCAGCACTTTCCACCATGCACGAACATGCCGGTCTCGGAATTGTTTCCATATTATACACTTACTCGGAAATTATACTTAGCGTACGGATGCAGGTCACACGGCCTTCCTCAAAACCTCCCGCTGTTTTGATGCTCCTGAGTGCTGCACTGCCCCCTAGTGTATTTTGTGTGTACTGCTCCGTGGGTACACCTACTGTTCGATGGACCAACCGGACGCAGGACACGTGCAGCAGCCATCATGTGTAGCTAACAGCCAGCATGTCTCTAGCCTACATCTTCAGTGTGCCGGGACTACTTCCTCTGTACTGGCTCCTCTCAGGACTTCCCGGTGCTGTATCTGATTCCGCCCCCTCTCAAATTCACGTTCCCTTTCACCAGTCAGGGATGCGTTTCCCGAATGCTGTAGAGCAGCTTTTATAGTTAAACGATAGAGAGACTCACTCTCTCACTCTCTCCACGCTCACTGTGGTGGCTGCACAGTCCAGCTCCTCGGACACATGGACTGAACAGAGGCCGACGATAAGCAACACCCGAACTACGGGAAGCAGATGCGTTCCAGCAGGTCATACGGCAGTGGGTTTTAACCGTGTGAGTGTGTGTCTGTGTGTTTCAGTTTCAGATGTCCGCGTGTGTGAGGTCAGGCCGCAGGTGTGCGGGCCGGGTCGGTGTGTGGACGAGGCCGGAGGGCGGTACACGTGCGTGTGTAATCCTGGATTCATCCACAACTCTCAAGCAGGTCACTGCCAAGGTGTGCAACCTCATTCACTCCACCACAGCAGAACTGTACACGTGTGTGTTAACTGTATAACAGTATATAACAGTGTCCAGCTACCGCACCCCAGCTACCCTGCCCCTGCTACCGCGCCCCAGCTACCGCGCCCCAGCTACCGCACCCCAGCTACCGCGCCCCAGCTACCCTGCCCCAGCTACCCAGCCCCAGCTACCCAGCCCCAGCTACCCAGCCCCAGCTACCCTGCCCCAGCTACCGCGCCCCAGCTACCCTGCCCCAGCTACCGCGCCCCAGCTACCGCGCCCCAGCTACCGCGCCCCAGCTACCCAGCCCCAGCTACCGCGCCCCAGCTACCGCGCCCCAGCTACCGCGCCCCAGCTACCCTGCCCCAGCTACCGCTCTCCAGCTCCAGCGCGCCCCACTCCGCGCCCCAGCTACCAGCCCCAGCTACCCTGTTACCGTGCCCCAGCTACCGCTCTCCAGCTACCGCGCCCCAGCTACCAGCGCTCCACTACCAGCTACCAGCTACCCTCCTACCCTGCCCCCAGCTACCAGCACTGCCAGCTACCGTACTCCAGCTACAAGGCCCTAGCTGCTGTGCCCTAGCTACCGTGCCCCAGCTATCGCGCTCCAGCTACCGTGCACCAGCTACCGTACTCCAGCTACAAGGCCCTAGCTGCTGTGCCCTAGCTACCGTGCCCCAGCTACCGTGCCCCAGCTACCGCACTCCAGCTACAAGGCCCTAGCTGCTGTGCCCTAGCTACCGTGCCCCAGCCACAGCGCTCCAGCTACCAGGCCCTAGCTACCGCACCCCAGCTACTGCACCCCAGCTACCGCACCCCAGCTATGACGCCCCAGCTACCATGGCCTAGCTACCGTGCCCCAGCGACAGCGCTCCAGCTACTGTGGTCCAGCTACCACACTCCAGCTACCGCACTCCAGCCACTGAAGAACAGCCCCACAGCATGACGCTGCCACCACCATGCTACACAGGAGGGATGGTATTGGGCAGGTGATGAGCAGGGCCTGCTTCCCTCCATGCTTGACGTTTAGAATTGAGGCCAGAACGTTGAATCTTGGTTTCATCAGACCAGAGCGTCCCTAGGGTGCTTTTCGCAGACTCCAGACGAGCTGTCATGTCTTTCACTGCGGAGAGGCTCCTGTCTGGGCTTTCTGCACTAAAGCCCAGATCGCTGGAGTGCTGCAGTGATGGTTGACCCTCTGGAAGTTTCTCCCATCTGCATACAGGACCTTTGGAGCTCAGCCGGAGTGACCACTGGGTACATGGTCGCCTCTCTTACCAAGATGGCTTAGTTTGATGGGCGGTCAGCTCTAGGAAGAGTCACGGTTGTTCCAAACTTCCTCCATTCAGGAGCTGTGTCGGACACTGTGCTCTTGGGAACTCTCAGTGCAGCAGAGCTGCTTTTGTGGCCTTCTCCAGATCTGTGGCTCCAGTCGTGTCGCTGAGCTCTACAGGACTGTCCTCGTGGCTTGGCTTTTGCTCTGCTGTGCATCGTAGCCGCGAGACCCTTATATAGACAGGTGTGTGTCCCTCCAAACCGCCAGGTGAGCTCCAGGCAAGGGGCAAGAATGTGAGGAAGTGTCCTATAGGCATATTCCTGTAAGGAATATGGAATAAGGAATTCCTGTTTGATCACTGACGCTGGCCGGATGCTCGGATTCTGGAATGCCCCTGAAACGGACTCGTCTGTTTTGCATTCTTTAGGTTTTACTATTCCTTCCCATGAACCCTCCAAAGCTCCTGTAGGTCAAAGGTCAAAGCGAGCAGGCCTTGGCTCTAGCTGGAGGTGCAGCTATTGTTTCCAGGGGTCTTTATATCTGCTGGTCAGCTAATAGTCTCCGGGGCGGTTGTCCTGACCCCTCAGGTCGCGAGAGCTGGACCTCGGGATGCTCCTTTGTCTTCTCCCGCAGATGTGCGGAGGTTTATAAGCTGCAGGGTCTTTGTGGTCTTCACGAAGAGATTCGCCACGGTGCGCTGAGGGTGCGCTAATTATTCCTAGCTGTGTGGAGCCCACAATGCCAACTTGGGTTTATCAGCTCTGCTCTTGGCTACAGCGCCACCCTAAGGCAGACCAGTGCTACAGTGCTCAAGAAGCCCAAACACAGACGCTCACTGACTAAGCCATCACAGCATGACAGTGAGTTATGTATTTTCAGGGATCGATTTTGAGATCTTTAGGGGGTCCAGGACCCCCAAAGGGCCCTACATATGTACACACCTTAATTCCTGTGCATTCAGTCTGGACTTTCGGGGACGTTTTATTATTGCGTGACATTAAAACGAACAGGGAAAGGTCAGACGATCCCACTGGTCCGTGCACACGGAATGGGAATTCTGGGTGAATCTAGCTCATTAATGGTTCTACGTCTGATGATGTCGGTTCTACTGAAGTGTGATTGATCTTTTTGTCTGTGTGTTTCAGACATAAACGAGTGTGTGTTGACCCCGAGGCCGTGCTCAGCTGGTCAGTGTGAGAACACCGTGGGCAGTTTCCGCTGTGTGTGTCCAGCAGGCTACCAGAGCAACGCCCAGCAAAACCAGTGCTCAGGTCAGTGTGTTGGGGTGAACACATCAACACGCCTTCAAACAGTGAAGCCCCTCCAGGTGAGGGGGTCCTGTCCCTAAGGGGCGTACTACTGCAGCAGATAGTTCCAGTCCTAAGATCTGATTGGATCTCAGAACTCCTGGTGAGTGGATCTGTTAGCGGTGTAGCTAACTGCTGGTGTAGCTAACCTGGTGAGTGGATCTGTTAGCGGTGTAGCTAACTGCTGGTGTAGCTAACCTGGTGAGTGGATCTGTTAGCGGTGTAGCTAACTGTCGGTGTAGCTAACCTGGTGAGTGGATCTGTTAGCGGTGTAGCTAACTGCTGGTGTAGCTAACCTGGTGAGTGGATCTGTTAGCGGTGTAGCTAACTGTCGATGTAGCTAACCTGGTGAGTGGATCTGTTAGCGGTGTAGCTAACTGCTGGTGTAGCTAACCTGGTGAGTGGATCTGTTAGCGGTGTAGCTAACTGTCAGTTTAGCTAACCTGGTGAGTGGATCTGTTAGCGGTGTAGCTAACCTGGTGAGTGGATCTGTTAGCGGTGTAGCTAACCTGGTGAGTGGATCTGTTAGCGGTGTAGCTAACTGCTGGTGTAGCTAACCTTGTGAGTGGATCTGTTAGCGGTGTAGCTAACTGTCGGTGTAGCTAACCTGGTGAGTGGATCTGTTAGCGGTGTAGCTAACTGTCTGTGTAGCTAACCTGGTGAGTGGATCTGTTAGCGGTGTAGCTAACTGTTGGTGTAGCTAACCTGGTGAGTGGATCTGTTAGCGGTGTAGCTAACTGTCAGTTTAGCTAACCTGGTGAGTGGATCTGTTAGCGGTGTAGCTAACTGCTGGTGTAGCTAACCTGGTGAGTGGATCTGTTAGCGGTGTAGCTAACTGTCGGTGTAGCTAACCTGGTGAGTGGATCTGTTAGCGGTGTAGCTAACTGCTGGTGTAGCTAACCTGGTGAGTGGATTTGTTAGCGGTGTAGCTAGCTGTCGGTGTAGCTAACCTGGTGAGTGGATCTGTTAGCGGTGTAGCTAACTGTTGGTGTAGCTAACCTGGTGAGTGGATCTGTTAGCGGTGTAGCTAACTGTCGGTGTAGCTAACCTGGTGAGTGGATCTGTTAGCGGTGTAGCTAACTGTCGGTGTAGCTAACCTGGTGAGTGGATCTGTTAGCGGTGTAGCTAACTGCTGGTGTAGCTAACCTGGTGTGTGGATCTGTTAGCGGTGTAGCTAACTGTCAGTTTAGCTAACCTGGTGAGTGGATCTGTTAGCGGTGTAGCTAACTGTCAGTTTAGCTAACCTGGTGAGTGGATCTGTTAGCGGTGTAGCTAACCTGGTGAGTGGATCTGTTAGCGGTGTAGCTAACTGCTGGTGTAGCTAACCTTGTGAGTGGATCTGTTAGCGGTGTAGCTAACTGCTGGTGTAGCTAACCTTGTGAGTGGATCTGTTAGAAAATGTAGCTAACTGTCGGTTATTAGCTAACCTGGTAGAGTGGGGTTGTTAGCGGTGTAATTCACTAGTCGATGTAGCTAACCTGGTAAGTGATCTCTGTTAGCGGTGTAGCTAACTGTCACAAAAGCTATTTTACCTGGTGAGTGGATCTTTTAGCGGTGTAGCTAAAACTTATGAGTGGATCTGTTAGCGGTGTAGCTAATGTGGTGAGTGGACTGTTAGCGGTGTAGCTAACTGCTGGTGTAGCTAACCTTGTAGATGTTTTTACTGTTAGCCATATAGCTAACTGCTGGTGTAGCTAACCTTAAAAGTGGATCTGTTTTCAGCGGTGTAGCTAACTTTTTATGTTGTAATAAAATACTGTAGTGCTTATTCCTCTAATGAAAATATTATTTTGTTTTTAAATAAATTAGCTTTTCGTGTAGAATTGGGGTTTTTGACAATTTAATTCAGTAGAAAATATTTTTTGGCTAGGGCAAATGATCTGCCTTGTTTGGCAGCATGAAATACCACAGAACACACTCACACACACACTCACCACACTCTCACACACTCTCACACACTCTCACACACTCACACACACTCACACACACTCACACACACACACACTCACACACACACACACACACACACTCACACACATACACACACACTCACACACACACTCACACACATACACACACACACTCACACACACTCACACACACACTCACACACATACTCACACACATACACACACACACACACACTCACACACACACTCACACACACTCACACACTCTCACACACTCTCACACACTCTCACACACTCACACACACTCACACACACTCACACACACACACACTCACACACACACACACACACACACTCACACACATACACACACACTCACACACACACTCACACACACACTCACACACATACACACACACACTCACACACACTCACACACATAAATAAATTAATTAATTAATTTAAATATTATCTGCATTATTAAATATTCCAATAAAATTGAATTATGGTGAAAACAACTCGTGATGACGTGAGGGCCAGTAAAATGTGGTGGTCCTCCCAAATATATGTAAATATTTTATAACTCATACGTCATAGAAAAATGTGACTTCATAGCTTCTCCTATTGGGGGAAAACATTTCCTAGCTTTGTTAAGGTAAATAAAGACTGGTAGAGATTTTTGTAAAGTAAATAAACTATTTTAAATAAATGTTTTTACTTTAAAGATTAGAATTTTTCTAAATCAGCAGCTGATTACTGATTTATTAATAACAGAGCTGCAGGACGTGTTTCATTAAGCCATCGTTCACGTCACAGCTGCTCACTCCTGTTCTCTCGTTCCGAGCAGATATAGACGAGTGCCGCCAGACTCCCTCGCCCTGCTCCAACGGCGGCCGCTGCGTGAACATACCTGGCAGCTACAACTGTCTGTGTCATGTGGGATACAGAGCACAGGGCAACACCTGCACAGGTATGATAGCTTTCCAGGGGAAGATTCCGAGCTGACTCACCGCTCTCCCGGTCCGATACAGAGCTCTGTACGTTAAACATGGTGATGGGCCTGAAGAGGACCAGCTGTCCCTCACACTGTGTGGAAGCGTCCTGGAGACTGGACCAATAGAAACGCTCCAAACTGCCTAAATCACCACCGAATAAGCCACCACGGACGTTTCCACCGCTCACTATGTCTGTCTGTGTTCCAGATGTGAATGAGTGTGAGGACCCTGCGACGTGTCCTGGTCAGGAGTGCACGAACACTCAGGGTTCATACAGGTGTACGTCCTGCAGACCTGGGTTCGGACTCGTCAACAGACGATGTACAGGTAAGGAACTCGTTCAGGAATCAGATGGTGCGGTAGGGGTGGAGGTGGAGGGACACCAGGCCTTCTGCACGTGTGACCACAAACGGTTCATCTTGGTGCTGACCACGGTGCCTCCACACACGGATTCGTTGGGCGTCTCCACCAAGACTAAAGCGGGACTCGTCACTGAAGATGACCCGCTGCCATTCTGAGTCACTCCATGACAGTCTGGTACGACACCACTGCAGTCTTTGGTGACGGTGACGTGGTGTTAAGGACAGGCGTGGTAACGGTCTGTGTGCATGCAGTCCTGCGTGGTGCAGCCGTCTGCCGATGGTGCTGCACTAACAGGAGGACTCATGGAGGACCCCACTGCTCGCTGGAGGTCTGTAATGGTGGTGTTGGGTCAGTCAGGTACAGAGATAAGACCCGTCCTTGATTATGTCACACGTGTGGCCGAGTTTGGAGTGTAGGCCGACCCACACACCAAGTTTCAGTCCTGTGGGTTGGTTCTTCTGGGTGCAGCTGAGTGTAAGTCCGTCTGCCGAGCCTAGCTCATCTCACAGAGTGGAAATGTAGGAGGAGCATGAACGAAGAGTACAGGCCCTAGAACTGACCCCTGTGGTACTCCACACGATGTCCTGTGTGTTGATGCAGCTCCAGGTCACATCAGCGTGTCAGCTACAGCTTCTTCGCGCCGGTGTAGTGGGAGGAAACACAGCTTGATTCTGATCTGGTTCTGCCAGGAAGTTGTCTAATTTGTCTACAGGCTGCTGTTGGTTTTGCCAGGATGCCGGATCGATCGGTTGCATCCCAACCTCGATCTTGTTTCCAGCGATACCACATCCTAGTCTTTCATCTTTAAGCTCATATCCTCATCTCATCATCAGCCTCCAGAAACCTCTCTGCTCTCGTTCTGACTCCCTGATCTCTCATACAGATGTTGATGAGTGTCGCCAGGTCCCTGCGCCCTGCGCCAACGGCCGCTGTGAGAACACTCTGGGCAGCTTCAGGTGTCTGTGCAGACCTGGCTTCAGGTTTCAGGGCACCACCTGTGCAGGTAAAAATCCATCCTCAGTCTCAGATAGTCACAGCCTCCTTTTGATCCTCGGGACGTGTTTACTGATTTTGGGTATGGATGTGTCTCAGATGTGAACGAGTGTGAGGACTCCCGGCTGTGTCCCGGTCAGGAGTGTGTAAACATACCTGGTTCGTACAGGTGTGCACCCTGCAGAACTGGATACACCTTCAGGAATGGACAGTGCACAGGTAAACAGGGCCAGCACAAAACCTACGAGCGGGTTTGGTGTGAGGTGTGTACAGATGTTCTATACAGTGATGGTGATGAGAACGAAGGTTCTCCATATCTAGAACACACATACACTGTATGGACTATCTAACCCACCAGTGAACCTACACGTGTCCTCTGAGTGTATGTGGAATGTTGATGATGGGAGACCTGGAGGTACTGAGTTTCTCTGGGGGGCTGTTTGACCTGTTAGATGTGGACGAGTGTGTTCAGAGCCCCCCTGTCTGCTCTAACGGCCGCTGTGAGAACACTGTGGGCAGCTACCAGTGTGTGTGCCGACCTGGATTCAGACTGGAGGAGAATACCTGCACAGGTAAGCAGCACTTGACATCGCAACTGTGACATCAGCAGAGTCATGCGCTCTGCTATCCTGAGTCAGGCCCTGTCCTATTCTGAGTCAGGCCCTGTCCTATCCTGACTCATGCCCTGTCATGCCCTGTCCTATCCTGAGTCATGCCCTGTCCTATCCTGAGTCATGCCCTGTCCTATCCTGAGTCACGCCCTGTGCTATCCTGAGTCAGGCCCTGTGCTATCCTGAGGCAGGCCCTGTCCTATCCTGAGTCAGGTCCTGTCCTATCCTGAGTAAGGCCCTGTCCTATCCTGAGTCAGGCCGTCTTATCCTGAGTCGGGCCTTGTCCTATCCTGAGTCAGGTCCTGTCCTATCCTGAGTCAGGCCCTGTCCTATCCTGAGTCAGGCCCTGTCCTATCCTGAGTCAGGCCCTGTGCTATCCTGAGTCATGCCCTGTGCTATCCTGAGTCAGGCCCTGTCCTATCCTGAGTCAGGCCCATACCTATCCTGAGTCAGGCCCTGTGCTATCCTGAGTCATGCCCTGTGCTATCCTGAGTCAGGCCGTGTCCTATCCTGAGTCAGGCCCATACCTATCCTGAGTCAGGCCCTGTCCTATCCTAAGTCAGGCCCTGTCCTATTCTGAGTCAGGCCCTGTGCTATCCTGAGTCATGCCCTGTGCTATCCTGAGTCAGGCCCTGTCCTATTCTGAGTCAGGCCCTGTCCTATTCTGAGTCAGGCCCTGTGCTATCCTGAGTCAAGCCCTGTGCTGTCCTGAGTCAGGCCCTGTGCAGTCCTGAGTCATGCCCTGTCCTATCCTGAGTCAGGCCCTGTCCTGTCCTGAGTCAGGCCCTGTGCTATCCTGAGTCATGCCCTGTGCTATTCTGAGTCAGGCCCTGTCCTATTCTGAGTCATGCCCTGTCCTATCCTGAGTCAGGCCCTGTCCTATCCTGAGTCAGGCCCTGTGCTGTCCTGAGTCAGGCCCTGTCCTGTCCTGAGTCAGGCCCTGTCCTATCCTGAGTCAGACCCTGTGCTATCCTGAGTCAGGCCCTGTCCTGTCCTGAGTCAGGCCCTGTCCTATCCTGAGTCAGGCCCTGTCCTATCCTGAGTCAGGCCCTGTGCTATCCTGAGTCAGGCCCTGTGCTATCCTGAGTCAGGCCCTGTCCTATCCTGAGTCAGGCCCTGTCCTATCCTGAGTCAGGCCCTGTCCTATCCTGAGTCAGGCCCTGTGCTATCCTGAGTCAGGCCCTGTCCTATCCTGAGTCAGGCCCTGTGCTATCCTGAGTCAGGCCCTGTCCTATCCTGAGTCAGGCCCTGTCCTATCCTGAGTCAGGCCCTGTGCTATCCTGAGTCAGGCCCTGTCCTATCCTGAGTCAGGCCCTGTCCTATCCTTACTCAGTCACCCCGTCCCCTTACCCCTTACCCCAGACCTGACCAATCAGCCGAGACGCGATCAGCACCTGCCGTCCAATAGTAGGAGACACCACACGTCCCAGCTGACAGATCACGGCTGGAGTAAGCTGGGGGAGTTGGGTGTAGGTCTGACTGTCTGATTGAGGTTCCTCTCTCTCTCTCTCGTGCTCAGATGTGAACGAGTGTGAGAACGAGCTCCAGTGTCCAGGCCAGGAGTGTGTGAACTCGGTCGGCTCCTTCAGGTGTGTGCCCTGCAGGCCGGGCTTTGAAATCGCGAATGGCCGGTGCAGAGGTAAGGCCGTGTCTGGGTTACTCCCCCTCTCTTTCACTGGTGGGGAAAAGAGATAGCTAAGAGATAGCTAGCTAACCTGCAGCTTTGAGGTCCTGGGAAGGAATTGGGGATGTATGATGTATACTCCATGTTCATAAGGTCACCTGGTGCTGATCCGCACCTGACAGCGTGTAACACCTCCACCAGCACCAGTGAGCATGTACTGGACGAGTTTCTGGATCAGTGTTCAGACACTCGTACATCAAAGGATTGGTGGGCTGGTCCAGATTTGGTGGATGCTTCCCCGGCATTGTTCTGGTTGCTCCGGGTAGATTTCCAAGAGGATTCACACCTGGGGATTTAGCAGGCCGGTCCAGATGTGTGAACGCCCATCATCACATCTGCAGCCCTCTGCATGTGAGAACTGTCATTTGGGAATACCGGGATAGGAATGCTGTGTTCCCCGGGAAGATATAGGGGGAAACCTGGTGGTCCAGCAGCTCAGTGTAGACACATACCTAGAAGACCCCCAGAACATCACAGAGGGGACTCGTTCAGTGTCCGGAGAGTTTGTCCTCTAGGTCTGTGTTCACACAGCAGGTCATCCAAATCCCAGTTGGCCCTGGAAATACCGGGCCGAGTCAGGTGTGTTTGGTGAGATCCAGAGCCGGTGAGCGGTGCCGAGTGGAAGTGGAGCGACGTGACTTTAGTTGGAGCATGGAGCGACGTTTCAGAAACCCCGAGCACCAGTATCACTCCACCCCGCCAGCCAGGCGGTCCTTTTCCACACTGGCTAATGAACCGGTTCTGAGCAGCCGGCACAGGTTTAGACTTCTGGGTCCAACAGGACCGACACTGATCACACGGTGTTGGGTGTCTGTGTTTGCAGACGTGGACGAGTGCAGTCAGGCTCCTCCTCCCTGCTCCAACGGCCGCTGTGAGAACACCCTCGGCAGCTACAGGTGCACTTGTCTAGTAGGATTCAGACAGCAGGGGAACACCTGCACAGGTGAGAACAGTTATGAGTGACAGATGTTTTTGTGATTGTGATATAAAATAATCCACACAGTCCACAGTACCCACAGCTAGCAGGGGGCTTCCCCAGACCACCATACAGACTCACTGGGCTAGTCCAGAAAGAGTCTATGTGGTGGGGGAGCTGCCACACCTGCTCCAGCCTGTTGAGCTCTGCAGTCGTTCCTGATTGGATGGATCAGGTGTAGTACGTTTACATTTACATTGAAGGCATTGAGCGGACCATCTTATCCAGAGCGACTTACAACCGTGCTAGTGTTCCCTAGGGTAATGTTCCAGCTAGAACAGGAGTCAGGCCCTGTGCTATCCTGAGTCAGGCCCTGTCCTATCCTGAGTCAGGCCCTGTCCTATCCTGAGTCAGGCCCTGTCCTATCCTGGGTCAGGCCCTGTCCTATCCTGAGTCAGGCCCTGTCCTATCTTGAGTCAGGCCCTGTGCTATCCTGAGTCAGGCCCTGTCCTATCCTGAGTCAGGCCCTGTGCTATCCTGAGTCATGCCCTGTCCTATCCTGAGTCAGGCCCTGTCCTATCCTGAGTCAGGCCCTGTCCTATCCTGAGTCAGGCCCTGTCCTATCCTGAGTCAGGCCCTGTCCTATCCTGAGTCAGGCCCTGTCCTATCCTGAGTCAGGCCCTGTGCTATCCTGAGTCAGGCCCTGTGCTATCCTGAGTCAGGCCCTGTGCTATCCTGAGTCAGGCCCTGTGCTATCCTGAGTCAGGCCGTGTGCTATCCTGAGTCAGGCCCTGTGCTATCCTGAGTCAGGCCCTGTCCTATCCTGAGTCAGCCCTGTCAACCTTGAGCAGGTGTGGCAGCTCCCCCACCACAAGGACTCTTTCTGGACTAGCCCAGTGAGTCGGTATGGGGTTAGAATCTAGAACCCACCAGACAGTGGTGCTCAGACACTGCCTAAACAGGGGGCTAGTGCTGATACCTAGAGAGATCAATACATAGACATATATAAGCAGCAGTGCACTACCTGGCAACCCAGCCCAGCTCATACCTAGAGAGGTCAATACACAGACACATATAAAGCAAAAGTGCACTACCTGGCAACCTAGCCCAGCTCATACCTATAGAGAACTACATACACACAACTTACACCTCTACTAGAGCTCACTCACCTAAGTGCGCTTCCACCATCTGGGCTCCAGGACAGAGTAGAGTCTGGACGCTTGTCCTCCCTGTGTCCTCAGGGATGGCGGGTCGAGACGAGCTGTACTGGAAGCTGGAAGGGCTCGAGGTACAGCTCGACTCTTCACCATCGCCATAAGGAGGGAGGTGCTGGTCCGGTCTTTGCTCTGTAGGCCTCCGAGTTTTAAACCTGATGCGGGCAGCTACAGGGAGCCAGTGAAGGGAGCGCAGCAGTGGAGTGACGTGGGTGAACTTCGGAAGATTGAAGACGGGACGGGCTGCTGCGTTCTGGACCAGGTGCAGGGCCTGATGGCCCGCAGAGGAAGACCAGCCAGGAGCGAGCTGCAGTAGTCCAGCCTTGAGATGACCAGAGACTGGACCAGCAGCTGGGTGGCCTCCTGAGAGAGGAAGGGTCGTCTCCTCCGGATGGTGTAGAGGAGGAATCTGCATGACCGAGTCAGGTTCGCTATATGAGCTGAGAACAATAACTGGCCATCCTGAGTCACACCTAGACCTCCGGCATCCTCAGTCGGGGTGATCGAGGAGTTCCCGAATGAGACGGTGAGGTCACAGTGAGGACCTGTAGTGCTGGGGATGAACAGCAGCTCAGTCCTGCTGGGATTGAGCTTCAGGTGGTGAGCGGTCATCCAGGAGCTGATGTCGGTCAGGCATGCTGAGATGCGGTTGCAGACCTGTGTATCAAACAGAGGGACTAAAATTCCAGGGGGAATGGAAAAGGTGTAAACAGGTCCAGATGTGCAGGTACAGGTTTAGACTCCTGGGTCCAACAGGACCGACACTGATCACATGGTGTTGGGTGTCTGTGTTCGCAGACGTGGACGAGTGCGGTCAGACTCCTCCGCCCTGCTCCAGCGGCCGCTGTGAGAACACCCCCGGCAGCTACAGGTGCACCTGTCAACCTGGATTCCGACTGCAGGGGAACACCTGCACAGGTGAGAACGGTTTGAAAGACGAGTGACTGTTGATAAACTGCCCTGTGATGGACAGGCGGCCCGTCCAGGTGTTTCCTGCCTGCCAGTGAGTGCTGAGGGTTGGAGATGAGCTCTCAAGGTCCAGATCCCGGTCCTGATCCGGAGTGAAGCGTTCTGGGCAGTCAGGTTAAAACCCCACACACGGTGTCTGGAGCAAGTGGCTTCCGGGATTCAGAACTGATCACACGGTGTTGGGTGTCTGTGTTCGCAGATGTGGACGAGTGCGGTCAGACTCCTCCTCCCTGCTCCAACGGCCGCTGTGAGAACACCCCCGGCAGCTACAGGTGCACCTGTCAACCAGGATTCAGACTGCAGGAGAACACCTGCACAGGTGAGAACAGTTATGAGTGACTGAGCGTCCTGGTCAGCAGTGTGTGGGTTCCTGTGTGAGCTGCAGAGGCAGATACCATCTGTAGAACAGACTGTGTTCGGGTATCCACCGCTCACACTGCAGTCAGTTACACAGACCCCCATTCACACAGCTAAACACAGCAGCTCCTCCTCCTTCTCTCTCTCCACTCTCTCCCTCCTGTCCTCTCTCTCTCTCTCCCTCCTTTCCTCTCTCCACTCTCTCCCTCCTTTCCTCTCTCCACTCTCTCCACTCTCTCCCTCCATTCCTCTCTCTCTCTCTCCCTCCTTTCCTCTCTCCACTCTCCCTCCTTTCCTCTCTCCACTCTCCCTGCTGTCCTCTCTCTCAACCTCTCCCACCTTTCATTTCCTCTCTCTCCTTCCTTTCCTCTCTCACTCTCTCCCTCCTTTCCTCTCTCCACTCTCTCTCCCTCCTTTCCTCTCTCTCACTCTCTCCCTCCTCTCCTATCTCTCTCTCTCCCTTCTTTCCTCTCTCTCTCCTTTCCTCTCTCACTCTTTCTCCTTTTCTCTCTCCTCTCTCTCTCCCTCCTTTCTTCTTTCCACTCTCTCCCTCCTTTCCTCTCTCTCACTCTCTCCCTCCTTTCTTCTCTCTATTCTCCCTCCTTTCTTCTCTCCACTCTCTCCCTCCTTTCCTCTCTCTCACTCTCTCCCTCCTGTCCTCTCTCTCTCTCTCCCTCCTTTCCTCTCTCCACTCTCTCCCTCCTTTCCTCTCTCCACTCTCTCCCTGCTGTCCTCTCTCTCAACCTCTCCCACCTTTCATTTCCTCTCTCTCCCTCCTTTCCTCTCTCACTCTCTCCCTCCTTTCCTCTCTCCACTCTCTCTCTCCTTTCCTCTCTCTCTTTCTCCTTTCTTCTTTCCTCTCTCTCCCTCCTTTCCTCTCCTCTCTCTCTCCCTCCTTCATTTCCTCTCTCCTCTCTCTCCCTTCTCTAATTGTATATCCTTCACTCCGTCTCCCTCTTGTCTTGTTCTCTCCTCTACTCCCCATATGTCTCCTCCCCTCTTCCTGTCTGCCCAGCTGCAGTAAGGAGGTCAGTAGGTCAGTGGTGTGGTCTGCAGATGCTGAGATCAGCCTGGACTCTCAGACACGTATTTGGCCAGAGAGCTCCAGCACAGCTGTGTGTAAAGCGTCTTCTGCTGGAATCTGATTCACAACCAGAGTTAACCCTTACACGTCACAGCAGCTCACTGTAGCACACGGAGACGTTCGGGTTGGCGTTCGTAGAAGAGACATTTCATTATGATTTGAAATCAGTTATTTAAAGTTATAGGACACATTCAGGCAGCGCCGCACTGATACCGCAGGACGGTGTACCGACCCAGAGAGGTAATCAACCAGGACACTGGAGCAGTCTCCCCACATCAATAACCTCACACCTCAGTGTGGTTCATCCACACCAGACTCACCTGTACCTGCAGAGTTCACTGTATACAGATCCACACACACACTGCAGAACCAAGAACCCACACAGGAACCCACTGAACTCACGGTTCTAATGGTGGTGCATGTTCCACCTGCTGGAGAGACAGAACCGTTCTAATCACCCGATTACCTTTACTGCTCATTCTATACCCTCTAAAGCAGCTAACTAGGCTAATTAGCTAGCTAGCTAAGCTGCTGTTTAGCTACTACTACCACACACACACACACACACACACACACACACACACACGTCTACATATACAGAACCGTGTGGAGAACCAAACCCAGCTTTTATTTCCCTCTGTCGAGTGTTAATATGAGCAGGAACACTCGCTCTGTGGTTGTTAGCATAAGCGCTAACAGCGTTAGCTTCTCCTAGCGGGTCTCCTGATGTAGTAATGCTCTCTACAGAGTAATAACTCTACACATATGGATCAGAACCTCATCATCCCGTCCTGGTTTACACTCTGGAGCTCTTACTGGAGTATCATAGTGCTGGTGGAGCTTCATCTCCATCTGGAGAGTAAGGGATTCACTACACTGGGATTAGCTTCAGCTGCTAACGTTAGCACACACAGAGGATCCTCAGTGAGGCTAATCCAGCAGCTCCACCTGCTTTAGGAAGCTGGAGAACGGGAAAACCGGGAGTAGATCCATCACATACTCTGGAATATTTAACATCCCAGCCTCAAACGTCTTGCTGTTACTGACCGCGTGTTGATTGTAAGCTGTGGTGGTATTTTAGCTACCTCCATTCTAACTGGTGATCGAGATTTGTTTGTTTGTGTGATCGAGCCCTTTGTTTTTGTTCTATCGCACATTCTTTACATTCTTTAAATTCTTCACATTCTTTATCCTTTTCTGTCGTTTTTTACCATTGAAATAATCAGGAAAAAACTGAGGTGTAGACTCAAACCTGTCCAATTCCAATGAAATTGATATTTGACGTTGGCCTGTATCCCGAAACAGTTATAAAATGTATAAAATTACTATAAACCTTTAGCATGTTCAGAGACATATGACAGATCCATTTTCATAAATTCAACCCTACATCACCTATACGTTCTGCACATCCCCAGGTCAATAAATCCATCCTCAGATTGTAAGCAGTGATCCTCAGATACTCATACAGCTCGGACAGCGTCTTGCATGGCCACATTTAAGGGTTAACCCACCGGTTATTGCTGTTTACCCACGACACGAAACTGTTTACAGTGTATCATAAACATGTTCGCTCATCTTTTATCACAGCTCTATTTGTTTATATTTGCTGTTTGTATTAATTCAGCTTGTTTGTGTATGCAGTTATAAACAGAAATGTTAATTCTGCCTATAACAGAAACATCGCATGATTTTATTCATCTATAAATTACCTGTTAAGATTATACATGGGTTTCAGAGTCTGAGCTGAAACACATTTCAACTGATTTTGGGCTGTATGGGAAATGGTACACCTCTATACCGCACACTGTATACGCCCCTGTGTGTGGTATACAGTCCAGTAACAGGTTCTGACCTACAGTGTAGTATACTAATACAGTCACATGACCAGTTACCTCACATTTACCTCAGAGCTGTTACTACTGTACCCACTGTTTAGAGCTAGCTGCTGCTAACGCTGCTGAGTTGAACCTGTACAGCGTGTGTTAATGACCTGCTGTTTTCCTCTCCCGCTCAGACGTGGACGAGTGTGTGAACTCTCGATTGTGCCCAGCATGGAGTGTGTGTGTGAACACAGACGGCTCGTACCAGTGTGAGTGCGCAGAAGGTTATCGGGCTGCAGGACCTGGACGACAGTGCAGAGGTCAACCTCATGGAACTTACTCAATCAAATCCTCACAGCAGTGTTCCAGCATCTGTACCTGTCCTCACTAATGCTCAATCAAACTCTCACAGCAGTGTTCCAGCATCAGTACCTGTCCTCACTAATACTCAATCAAACTCTCACAGCAGTGTTCCAGCATCAGTACCTGACCTCACTAATGCTCAATCAAATCCTCACAGCAATGTTCCAGCATCAGTACCTGACCTCACTAATGCTCAATCAAATCCTCACAGCAGTGTTCCAGCATCACTACCTGACCTCACTAATGCTCAATCAAATCCTCACAGCAATGTTCCAGCATCACTACCTGACCTCACTAATGCTCAATCAAATCCTCACAGCAATGTTCCAGCATCAGTACCTGACCTCACTAATGCTCAATCAAATCCTCACAGCAGTGTTCCAGCATCTGTACCTGTCCTCACTAATGCTCAATCAAATTCTCACAGCAATGTTCCAGCATCAGTACCTGACCTCAATAATGCTCAATCAAATCCTCACAGCAGTGTTCCAGCATCACTA
>JAMWET010002947.1:25000-117500 GCA_024036415.1 Prochilodus magdalenae | reverse complement strand
CTCAACCACACCCCCTAAATTTACACCTGAACCACACCCCCTAAATTTACACCTGAACCACACCCCCTAAATTTACACCTCAACCACACCCCCTAAATTTACACCTGAACCACACCCCCTAAATTTACACCTGAACCACACCCCCTAAATTTACACCTGAACCACCCCCTCTAAATTATCACCAACCACCCTAACCAACCCCACCACTAAATTTACACCTGAACCACACCCCCTAAATTTACACCTGAACCACACCCCCTAAATTTACACCTGAACCACACCCCCTAAATGTACACCTGAACCACCCCCTCTAAATTTACACCTGAACCACACCCCCTAAATTTACACCTGAACCCCAGCCGTCTACCTGTCACTCTATCTGTCTCTCTACCTGTTTGTCTCTCTGTCTGTCTGTCTTAAATAATTGTGTGTGTGCAGCTGAAGCAGGTCCTTCAGTGCCACGGGGACCCTCTACCCCACCTCGCCCTGGTTTTAGCTCCTCACTGCCCCCTGCTGGCCCTGGGGAGAGAAGAGAGTGCTACTACAACATCCAGCAGCAGGACTCCTGCAAAATCCTCACCCGCAACTCCAGCCTGCAGGAGTGCTGCTGCACTGTGGGTGAGGGGTGGGGTCTACAGTGCCTCTACCAGACCTGCCCCGAGCACAACACAGGTCAGCACCGCTCAGAGGGGGACAGGCCTGACTGAAGCCCCTGAGAGACATTCTGCTGTATTAGAGTTTATAATAACAGTATATATACTTTACTCATCATCAAAGGGACAGCAGCACCCAGAGGAACCAGCCCACAGGAATCAATCACTGTGCAGATTTAACCAATCGAGTTTCACACCCGACCACCCGTGCCCATAATGCCAACTGGACGACCTGACTATATAAGGTCATCCTGCCGCGCGGGCTTTCCTTTCTGACTCGGGCATGTGTGTTTATAGTACATACCTGAGAGAAGTTCAAAATCAGTTTGAGCAGTTGGAGAGAGGGTCGCATCGAATAGCTCCGGGAAACAGGAAATGAGAAAACTGATGGAGAGTCCGACACGTACCTGACTGACCCAACACCACCACTACAGACCTCCAGAGAGCGGTGGTGTCCTCCATGAGTCCTCCTGTTAGTGCAGCACCATCGGCAGACGGCTGCACCACGCAGGACTACATGCACACAGACCGTTACCACGACTGTCCTTAACACCACGTCACCGTCACCAAAGACTGCAGTGGTGTCGTACCAGACTGTCATGGAGGGACTCAGAATGGCAGCGGTCCTCTTCAGTGACGAGTCCGCTTTATTCCTTGGTGGAGACCGCCCAACGAATCCGTGTGTGGAGGCACCGTGGTCAGCACCGAGATGAACGGTCTCCCTGTCACACGTCCAGAAAACTCAGGCCTGGTGTTGTGCCTCCACCTCCCCCCTTGACCGCACCATCTGCAGGAACTGTGTGAGGATGTTCAAGCTGCATGGATGGATTATCACAGGACTCCATTCAGGAAACCTCTACAGCTCCATACGTGGATTTACGTTCCGATGGAGTGTAGTTGGGTTTAGCGAAACACGGCGGCCCGACGCCATACTGAGAGACAGACTTCTGTATGTGTAGCTCAATAAATATTGATCATATCAGCCTAAATTTATCATCAGTTATTGATCCTGGTCACCTTTATCTTCCTTCCTAACACACCTGCACTCCCACACCTCCTTCTGGGGGCAGCTGTTATGGTTTGATGATGAGTCTATATATATACACACCCAGCTCTGATTATACATTAGCTACATTTGATGTAAATAGTTTCCCAGGACCGAGTGTAACAGTACAGTTCATTATTACTGATTTAGTTTTTAATGACCGTATGACCAGAATCAAATTATAATCCTGATGTCTCTGATCATCTCAGCGGAGTTCCAGACTCTGTGCCCCAGTGGACGCGGGTATGTGACTTCTACAGTGGGAGCCTTCAGCTACAGGGGTAACACACACACACACATATACACTTCACTCACACACACACACTACACTCGCACACACACACACACACACACACATACACACTACACTCGCACACACACTCACACACACATATACACTTCACTCACACACACACACTACACTCGCACACACACACACACACACACACATATACACTACATTCACACACACACTCACACACACATATACACTTCACTCACACACACACACTACACTCGCACACACACTCACACACACATATACACTACACTCACACACACACTACACTCGCACACACACACACACACACACATACACACTACACTCGCACACACACTCACACACACATATACACTTCACTCACACACACACACTACACTCGCACACACACTCACACACACATATACACTACACTCACACACACACACTACACTCGCACACACACTCACACACACATATACACTACACTCGCACACTCACACACACTACACTTGCACTCACACACACACATATACACTACACTCACACACACACACTACACTCACACACACACACACTACACTTGCACACACTCACACACACACATACACACTACACTCGCACACACACTCATACACACTACACTTGCACACTCACACACGCACATACACACACACACTCACACACACACACGCACATACACACACACACACTACACACTCACATACACACATACACACACACACACACACACTACACACTCACATACACACACTCACACTACACACACATACATACACACACACACAGACACACACAGTCCTCCAGCACGGAGCCGTGTTGTCTCCTGTTGTAGCTGCTGCTTGTTTGTAGTCGCTCCGGTGTTGCTGATCTCCGTGTTGTGGCATCACTCTAGATGTGGACGAGTGTAAGATCTTCGACCCGGAGGTGTGTAAAGGCGGCGTGTGTGTAAACAACATCCCTGGATACTCCTGCTACTGCCCCAGCGGATACTACTACGACACCGTCCTGCTGGAGTGCATCGGTCAGAGCCCAGCCTTATTGGTCTTTCAGTCATGTGACCTTTTCCATGTGACTAACGAGTGTGTTACTCACTGGGAGAGTGATGGCGGAACAGCAGTGATACCAGTACTGACTATAACAGGGTTCCTGTAGTGTCTCAAACAGACATGGTCGTGATAGCGGAACCCTTTTTGGTGCTGTGTAGAAACAGAAACCTCTACCTCACTCCTCTCTCTCGCTCTCTCTCCGCTCGTGGAGCTCTCTGCTCTCCCCTCTCCCTCTATCTTATCATTTTCTCTCTGTCTCCTCTCTCTATCTGTTCCTCTCTCTCTCCCTCTCTCCCTCGCTCTCTCTCGCGCTCTCCCTGTCTCTCCTCTCTCCCTCTCTATGTCTCTCTCTATCCTCTGTGTCTCTATCTCTCCTCTCTCTCTCTCTCCTCTCTCTCTCCTGTCTGTCGTCCTCGTCTCTTTCTCCTCTATCCCTCTCTGTCTCTCTCTCTCTCTCTCTCTCTCTGTCTCTCTCTCTCCCTCTCTCTGTCTCTCTCTCTCTCTGTCTCTCTCTTCTACCTACTCTATGTCTCTCTCTCTCCCTCCCTCCTCTCTCCCTCTTCTCTCTCTGTCTGTCTGTCTCTCTCATCTCTTCTCTCTCTCTCTCTCTCTCCCTCTCTCTCTCTCTCTCTGTCTCTCTCTCTCTCTCTCTCTCTCTCTCTCTCTGTCTCTCTCTCTCTCTCTGTCTCCCTCTCTCTCTCTCTCTCTCTGTGCATGCGCGGAGCGAAGCGAGAGGACGCGTGAGCGTGAGAGCGACTTTTTGGCGTTTTGCCAAAGTTTTCTCTTTTTTTTTGCGCCGTCGAAACATCTACGGTTTATTTATTTATTTATTTATTTATTTTTTCTATCACTCTCGTTAGTGTGTGTAGTTTAGCGGGGTCGCCCCCCCGTGAGGGGTCCGCCACCGGCGTGCTTGCTAGCGCCATGGCGGCTCCAAACAGCACGCTCTACGAGAGCTTGACGCGCCGACATGGCGTGAAGGTGGAGTGCCGGGCGAGCGTGGAGGAGTGCTGCCTGGCGGTCGGAAGTGTGGTCGGGCACAGCAACATCGTGTCGGCCTCACGGATGAATAACGCTGTGGTCCTGTTCCTCAACACCGTGGAGAAGGCCAATGGCCTCGTCCAGTCTGGCGTCGTGTTACACGACCAGCTCACACCCGTACACCCTCTCAGCACCCCGGCCAAGAAAGTTATACTGTCCAACATCCCTCCGTTCATCAAAGACGAACACCTCTCCAGAGAACTCTCCCGGTTCGGGAAACTGGTCTCCCCCATTAGAAAGATCCCCCTCGGCTGTAAATCCCCCCTGGTTAGACACCTGGTCTCGTTCCGGAGAGTGGTGTATATGGTGCTGAAGGATGGCGCTGAATCTCTGGACGTGACTTTCAAACTGAGGGTGGACGGGTTCGACTACCCGGTGTTTGTGTCTTCGGATACTGACATCAGGTGCTTTGGGTGTGGACTGGTCGGCCATCTCGTCCGCGCCTGTCCCGCCAGGAGGAACGAGCCGGGCGCGAAGGAAGGTGCTGGCGAACCGGAGCCTGAGGCGGCCGCTCCCCCTGCGGCCGCTCCCCCTGCGGCTGCCCCCCCTACGGCCGCCCCCCCTGAGGCCGGTGGTTCGGCGCCCGGAGAACCGGCCGTGAACGTGGAGGTAACACCGCCGGAGGAGGGGCCGGTCTTGCCTGCGATCGCCGCGGGGGAACTAGCTGAGGCCCCGGGCCGTGTGGAGCACGCTGACGCCGCGGCTGCGGAGGAGTTAGCAGCGGCCGGGCCGGCTGCGGAGGAGCCTGTCGCGGCGCAGCGGCCTGACACGGTGCGGGGTGCACACGGTGGCGAGCTGCAGGATGGCTGCGGTGAGCCTGCTGAGGACCGAGCACCAGCGCTGCAGGAAGGTATCGCTATGGAGACGGACCCGGTGTTTAAGACCCCCGTGAAGAGGAAGAAGGGACGTGTTCGGAGCGCGGCCTGTAAGCAGGCCAAGCAAGGTGAGCGAGGCGATGACACTGACACTGACGATGGACAGTCGGACTCCGGCTGGTCCATGAGCTCGCAGGAGGACACGTCCCCGACCGTCTACACTGCGGAGGACATCAAAGCCTTCCTGCAGCGCACTAAGGGGCAGAAGCTGGTGCAGGTCGCCGAGTGTATCTCTGACTGGTCTCAGTTTGTACATGACGTTGGTCATTTTAGGAGGGAGAAGGCTTTTACTGAGCTCGAGCTGTACCGTTTAAAGAAGCTACTGACCAGGCTCAGGAGGGACGGTACTGAGGATGGACATGTTCTGGGTTAGAGCTCTTTTAACTGTGTTGGGTTTTACTGTGAGCGGGTCTCTTTTACACCACCTCCCCATGGACAGTTTTAAAACCTCCACTCTGAATGTGAACGGAGCGAGGGACGGTGGGAAGAGGGCTAAGGTGATGGAGCTGGTGAGACAGAAGGGACTGGATGTAGTTCTGCTCCAGGAAACTCACAGCGATGTGAATAACAGTGCGGACTGGGTTAAGGAGTGGGAGGGGCTTGCTGTTTTAAGTCATCACACCTCTATGAGTGGCGGGGTTGCTGTTTTATTTGCTAAGAGTTTTATCCCCTGTTCTTATGATGTGGAGGAGGTGGTACCTGGGAGGCTGTTAAAGGTGAGGGCGTGTTTTGAGAATGAGGTGTTTGTTTTTATCTGTGTCTATGCGCCCACTGTGGGGACGGAGAGGCTGGCCTTTCTGGATACCCTCCACCGTGTGGTGCAGAACACGGACGTGAACGACCTCTTGGTTCTGGGTGGGGATTTTAACTGCACTGCTGCTGACATAGACAGAAATCACATGGAACCACACCCTGCCTCCCGCAGGCGTCTGTGTGAGCTGGTGGAGGCGAATGAACTGTGTGACGTATGGAGGACTCTCCACACAGAGCAGAGGCAGTACACATGGACCCATTTTAAGGACCGCATGCTCTCACTAGCCAGGCTGGACCGGCTGTATGTGTTTAAGCATCACTGTTCTGTTGTCTCCTGGTGTTTTATCTACCCTGTTGGTTTTACCGATCACTGTATGGTTCAGTGTGCTTTTAGAAAGCCTCGTGTGAAGCCCCGGAGCGCGTACTGGCACTTTAACACCGCACTTTTAGACGATGCTAATTTTAGAGAGTCTTTTATATTCTTCTGGGACACGTTCAGGCTGCAGAAGCCCTCTTTTAGCTCGGTGCTAGAGTGGTGGGACATGGCCAAAATACAGACCAGGGTTTTCTGTCAGCAGTACACTCTCAATGTCACGAGGGACATCGCCAGATCTCTGAAAGCTCTGGAGATGGAAATTGTGGAGCTGCAGAATTTGGGAGCGACCACGGGAAATCGAGAGCATATTAAGACTCTCAAAAGTAAAACAGCCACACTGGCAGACCTGCTGGGCGCCAGGGTCCAGGGGGCGCTGGTCCGCTCACGCTTTCAGAGTGCGTCTGAAATGGACGCTCCCTCTAAGTTCTTTTTCGGCCTTGAGCAGAAGAATGGACAGAAAAGGTTCATGCACGCTGTGCGGACGGAGTCAGGGGATCTCCTGTCGGAGCCTGCTGAGATTCGCAAGCGGACAGTCGGCTTCTTCTCGAAGCTGTACACCAGTGAGCAGTCAGGGACACTTGAGCTGGAGGAAAGTTTTCTCCACAGGCTGCCCAAGTTACCACGGCGGTCTGCGGAGATGCTGGACAGGGCATTGTCCCTGGACGAACTGTACACGGCTCTCCAGGGTATGGAGAATGGGAGGGCACCGGGCATCGACGGTCTCCCTGTAGAATTCTACAGGTCCTTCTGGTCTGTGTTGGGGCAGGACGTGCTGGATGTGCTCAGGGCAAGCTTGGTGGAGGGTAAACTTCCACTGAGCTGTCGTAGGGCTGTCCTCACGCTCCTGCCGAAGAAGGGGACCTGACTGACCTGAAGAACTGGCGCCCGGTCTCACTGCTGTGTACAGATTACAAGCTGCTCTCGAAATCGTTAGCTGCCAGGCTGGGGAAGGTGATGGGGCAGGTCATACATCTTGATCAGACGTACTGTGTGCCCGGTAGGTCTATATTTGATAACATTCATCTAATTCGGGCCATTTTGGACGTCTCCAGACTATTGGGCTTGAGGACTGGTCTCTTATTTCTGGGACCAGGAGAAGGCTTTTGACAGGGTTGAGCACGGGTACCTCTGGAAGGTTCTGGAGAACCTTGGGTTCAGCTCCTGCTTCATAGCCATGATCAAGGTGTTGTACAGTGACATTGAGAGCGTGCTAAAGGTTAACGGTGGTTTGTGCGCCCCCTTTCAGGTACACCGGGGCATCAGACAGGGCTGTGGTCTCTCGGGGTTCATGTACTCGTTAGCCATAGAGCCCCTTTTATGTAAAATTAGAGAGGTGGTCTCAGGTTTCAGGATCCCTGACTGCAGCACGTCCTTCTGCGTGTCTGCGTATGCGGACGACGTTGTGGTCATGGTCGGCTCCCAGACGGAGGTGGATGTTTTAAGTGGGATTTTAAAAGATTTCCAGGTTTTATCTTCTGCCAAGGTGAACTGGGCTAAGAGTGAGGCCTTCCTGGTTGGGGAGTGGAGGGGTGAGGAGCCCAGACTTCCAGACGGCCTGCACTGGAAGAGGGGTGGTTTTAAATACCTGGGGGTGTACCTGGGGGACGGGGATTTTATGAAGAAGAACTGGGAGGATGTGCTGGAGAGAATTAAGGGCCGGTTGATGAAATGGCAGTGGCTGGTCCCACAAATGTCCTATAGGGGGCGTGTGCTTATTATAAACAACCTGGCTGCGTCGTCCCTATGGCACAAGCTGGCCTGTGTAGACCATCCGCCAAACCTGTTGGCGGACATCCAGGCGATGTTAGTGGACTTTTTTTGGGACCGCCTACACTGGTTACCGCAGGGGGTTCTCTACCTGCCGAAGGACGAGGGTGGGCAAGGACTGGTCCATCTGGCCAGCAGGACTGCGGTCTTCCGACTGCAGTTCATTGAGAGACTGCTCACCGGCCCTGAAAGTGTTGTGTGGAGGGTACCGGTCAGCAGGGTACTGCAGACTGTGGAGGGACTCGGACTGGACAGGGCCTTGTTTTTATCGGACACTAGAACTCTGGACTTTGGGGGACTGCCGGTGTTTTATAAAGGACTTTTTAAAATATGGGAGCTTTTTATCTTACAGAGAGAGAGCTGCTCCTCCCTGTACTGGCTCCTGGAAGAGCCCGTAGTTCACAGCGCCCGTCTGGACATCACCAGCCAGACCTCCCATAATCTGTCCAGACTCCTGATTGCTGCGGGGGTCACCAAGTTGGGGCAGCTGGTGGGGCTTGCGGGGCCTGAGCTGACCAACACAGAGAGCTTTGCGGCACAGCTGGGACTGAGATCCCTACGGGTGGCCCGACAGATCCTGCACAAATTGAGTTCTGCGCTCACGGGCGACGAGCGACTGCTTATGAAAGGCTGTGCCGCAGGTGTCAGCACAGGCCCGGCAGAGGGGGACCCATTCCCCAGGTGCACCATCTCGCCGAACCTGGGCGACTGTGGAGGCCCGCTCTTAAAGTGCACGGGGGAAGCTGGCATGGTTCTGGGGGCAGCCAGTCCTAAGCTCCTGTACAGAGCCTGCGTGAAGGCTATTAACAGGAGAAGGCTGGATGGGCGCGCCGATACGCCGTGGCGCAGGGAACTCGGGCTCCACGGCGATACGAAGCCAGAATGGCGAGTCCTATACAAACCACCGTTAACCAAAAAAGCTGCTGACCTCCAGTGGAGAGTCCTCCATGGTATTGTGTCTGTCAATTCTTTTATCTCTGTTTTAAACCCTGGGGTCTCACACGAGTGCCCCTTCTGTCTGGACAGGGAGACGGTCTTCCATGCTTTTATGCGGTGTTTTAGACTGCGTCCTCTGTTCCGGGTTTTACAGAACGTTTTTACTGGTTTTAGTCTCGTTTTTACACCACAGGCTTTTATTATCGGCACCGCGTACGTCAGGAGCCAGAGGTCTAAGTGCCAGCTCCTGAACTTCATCCTCGGCCAAGCTAAGCTGGCGATCTACGTGAGTAGAAAAAACAAAATGAGCCAGAGCTCGGACCATGATGCCACGCAGGTCTTCACGAGGCTGGTGAGGGCGAGGGTGAAGGTGGATTTTAATTACTATAGGAGCATGAAGGACCTGGACTCCTTTAAGCTCGTCTGGTGCTCTGAGGACGTGGTCTGCTCGGTGGAGGAGGACGAGCTGGTGTTTGCACCAGATTTTATTTGAGTGAACAGTTTTTATTCCTCGTCCTGCTTTTATCTTTTTACCGCTCTGTGATTGTGTTTTGCCTTTTTTACATCTCTTTATTTATTAATTAATTTATTACCTTCTGACCTGCCTCTAATATTTATTACTGTACAGTGTTAAAAAGAGGACTGGTTTACAATAAAGGAGTGTTAAAAGTCAAAAGTCTCTCTCTCTCTCTCTCTCCTTCTCCTTTCCTCTCTCTCTCTCTCTCTCTCTCTCTCTCTCTCTCTCTCTCTCTCTCTCTCTCTCTCTCTCTCTCTCTCTCTCTCTCTCTCTCTCTCTCTGTGTATCTGTCTATCTGTATCTGTCTCTCTCTCCCCCTCTCTCTCCCCCTCTCTCTCTCTCTGTCTGTCTCTCTTTCTCTCTCTCTCTGTCTGTCTCTCTCTCTCTCTCTCTCTCTCTCTCTCTCTCACTGTAGATAATGATGAGTGTGACAGTGTGGAGATGTGTCCTGGAGGCCTATGCATTAACACACTGGGTTCGTATTACTGCACTTGTGAGGCCCCGCTAGTGCTGGATGACACACAGCGCAACTGTGTAAACATTACTGGCCTCACAGTCGGTAAGAAACACGCACACACACACACGCACCGACACCGACACACACACACACACACACACGCAAACACACACCCCGACACACACACACACACACACACGCAAACACACACCCCGACACACACACACACACACACACACACACACACACACACACACAATGTAAACAGTAAAATATCAGGATTCAGGTTCTGCACTTATATCATATTTAAGAACCAGAGGGCAGCACAGAGTCTGTGTTTCAGCAACGTGTCCCCAAAGCTAGCTTAGCGTATTAGCCTGTGTAGCTAAAGGACTGTCTGTGCATTCCAGCTGCATGTGGTCTGCCGTGTCTCTCTGTGTTTAAGGTGGTAATGGTGAAATACAGGACTCACTGAGACAATGAACCGGGCTGGGGGTCAGGGGTCGTGTTTGGTGTTCGGTGGTCTTTACCCATCCCTAGTGGTTATTAATCGTTGATTGTCTGAGCCTTCTCGTTCACTATCACTCCTTTCTTTTCCTTTCTTTTGGATTTTGGAATGTTTTATTGGCCTGATAAATTACGGCACAGCTATATTCCCAGTACTCGAGTTTGGGAATGTTAAAGAGCTGTAAAATAGGGAGGGCCTCAGCTTTAATATGAGGCATGACGCATTACAGAGGAAGTGAAGGGTCCAGAAGATAAACATGTTGGAGATGAAAAGTCTTCTTGTGGTGAGGTTTGTGTTGAGTACCAGGAGACTATGGTGGGTGGGGCCTGGCTAGGACCCCCTAACCACGTAATTGGCGCAGCAGTTACATTCCAGTGCTTCGGTTTCTTGTTTGAACTTTACTGTTCCACCTTAAATGGTACCACAGTTAGCCTATACCTTGGCTCTTGAGTTTCTTGTTTGAAATCTCCCATTCCATTTTAAATGGTGTCACAGTTAGCCTACATTCAGCCTCCCCAATGCTCCACCTTAAATGGTGCCAGAGTTAGCCTGGTTTCAGGCTCCTCGGTTTCTTGTTTAAACTTTTCTGTTCCACCTTAAATGGTGTCACAACCTGAATTCAGCCTCCTCGGTTTCTTTTTTATACTTTCTAACTTCCTGTTTTCTTCCTCTCTGACTTCCAGACGAAAATCGCTCGGTCTGCTGGAGGCACGTCACGGCGGACCTTGTGTGTCAGATGCTGCTGCCCAGAGTCGAGGTGACGTTTGTGGATTGCTGCTGTCGGTATGGAGAGGCCTGGGGGCTTCACTGCGCACTGTGCCCACGGAGAGACGAGGGTAACACACACACACACACCTAAACACACTCGCACATACACACACACCTAAACACACCTACACACATACACCTAAACACACCTACATACACACACACACACCTAAACACACCTACACACACACACACCTAAACACACCTACACACACACACCTAAACACACCTACACACACACACACACCTAAACACACCTACACACACACACACACCTAAACACACCTACACACACACACCTAAACACACCTACACACACACACACATACACACACGCACACACACCTACACACACGCACACACCTACACACACACACACCTAAACACACCTACACACACGCACACACACCTACACACACCTACACACACACACACCTAAACACACCTACACACACACACCTAAACACACCTACACACACACACCTAAACACACTCGCACATACACACACACACACACACACACACACACCTACACACATACACACACACACATACACACCTACACACACACACACACACACACACACACACACACGCACACACACCTACACACACGCACACACCTACACACACACACACCTAAACACACCTACACACACACACACATAAACACACCAACACACACACACACCTAAACACACCTACACACACACACACACCTAAACACACCTACACACACACACACCTAAACACACCTACACACACACACACCTAAACACACCTACACACACACACACACCTAAACACACCTACACACACACACACCTAAACACACCTACACACACACACACACCTAAACACACCTACACACACACACACCTAAACACACCTACGCACACGCCCCTACACGTGCACACACACACACACGCACACCTGTTCCTCTAGATAAATGTGATAAAGAAAATACACCCCTTTATTTCCAGAACATCCCAGCAGACTGGGTGTCCCCAAACTTTTGACA
Source organism: Prochilodus magdalenae (assembly GCA_024036415.1). Lineage (NCBI taxonomy): Eukaryota > Metazoa > Chordata > Actinopteri > Characiformes > Prochilodontidae > Prochilodus > Prochilodus magdalenae. Next base: position 105,454 of record JAMWET010002947.1, on the reverse strand, counting down.
GGGCAGTGGAGCTCCTTGTATTCGGATAAGTGAGCTCAGATTACCTGCCTAATCCGACACCAGTCGGAATCCTCTCAGGAGTTAACACCTCAGACTCACCTGGCTGTGAACACGTATTATATGGGCCACCTTAATTAGGTAATCAGGTAACATCATGTGTATGTTCTGGTACTAACCTTCAGAACCGCTCCATCAGAACCCGCACACCCATCAACCACACACCAGACACTCAGCCTCACCTCACTGGTGTGCGGTTTTAATAAAGTGGCCAGTTAGTGGAAGCAGAAGGGGGGTGTTTCTAATAAAGTGGCCGGTTAGTGGAAGTATAAGGGGGGTGTTTCTAATAAAGTGGACATTCACGCTACTGAACTCCTCCTCCTCTTTCTCCTCAGAGGCGTATGAGGCCCTGTGTAGTGCGCTGGGTCCTCCGCCCGACTCCCCCCGTTACGCTGAGCGCTTTGGTCCAGAGTCTGGGAGGGGAGGTGGCTATGGCCCACCATACGGAGGCGTTGTGTACCCTGATACCCTGCCGGGCCGGTCTGATTACGGCACAACTGATTACGATGACTACGGTTCGATAGGCCGCAGGTCCGGAGTGAGAGAGCGAGTACCTGGCTCGTACTCACCTTACGCAGTACCTGACGTGGGGTATGGACACAGCACCTATGACTGTTTCACATGTAGGGAAGGTTCTTCTCTCTTGACCCGGGTTCTGCACCTGTTCTTTCCAGCGCCGGTCGCTATTACCAGGAGGGAGACTATGACACGGCACCGGTTCCTCCGTATGGACTTCCGGACCCTCGAAGCGAGCGAGCGTTTGTTGCACGGCCCCGCCCCCCTGTGTCCGAGGGACGCCCCCTGAGCCTGGCCCCCCTGCCAGAGGACACAGAGGGGGAGGAGTCATGGAGAGTTCCCGCCCTCCTACCACCTTTCACTGACAGACGAGCAGAAGCGGAGAGGCCACGCAGGGTCTATGAAAGTAGGAGCACAGCGAGATCATGATCTTACTGAGAATATGATCAAACAGGGACTTCAGATTCATTAATTTTATAATAAATAAATATTATTATTATTCAGTAAATTAATGTGTGTGTCGGTGTGTCTGTGTGTGTCTGTGTGTGTGTGTGTGTGTGTGTGTGTGTGTGTGTGTGTGTGTGTTTCAGGGCAGTACGAGCCGTTCGGTGGGCTGATGGAGGATGAGTGCGGTATCCTGCAGGGCTGTGAGAATGGCCGCTGTGTCCGTGTGGGAGAGGGTTACACCTGCGACTGCTACGATGGGTATCAGCTGGACATGAGCTCCATGTCCTGTATAGGTACATCTGGGCCAGTTCATAGTAACACTAGCTAACTCTGCTAATGCTGAACAGCAAGGTTAGCTAATTCAGCCAACTGAAAACAGCTCTGCTAATTAGGAATGGTAACCATGTCTAAAACCATCTCTACTATCAAAAACAGTGGCCATCTGCAAACGCATAATAGTAAGGTTAGCTAATTGTGCTAACTGAAAACAGCTAATAACAGTTAACGCTGCTAATTAGTAATCGGAATGCTATTTAATTAGTAATGCAAGTCTGCTAACTAAATTTAGCCAACACTAGCTAACTCCACTAATACAAAAAAAAAAAAACAGCTAACACTAGCTAATAGTAGTAACAGTAATGCTAGCTAAGTCTGCTAACTGAAAAGAGCTTAACGCTGGCTGTGCCAGCTGATTAGTAATAGTAATGTTAGCTAAGTCTGTTAACTGTAAGGAGCTAATGCTAGCTATCCCAGCTGATTAGTAATTGTAATGCTAGCTAAGTCTGCTAACTGAAAAGAGCTAACACTGGCTATGCCAGCTGATTAGTAACAGTAATGCTAGCTAAGTCTGCTAACTGAAAAGAGCTAATGCTAGCTATCCCAGCTGATTAGTAATAGTAATGCTAGCTAAGTCTGCTAACTAAAAAGAGCTAATGCTAGGTATCCCAGCTGATTAGTAACAGTAATGCTAGCTAAGTCTGCTAACTGAAAAGAGCTAATGCTAGCTATCCCAGCTGATTAGTAATAGTAATGCTAGCTAAGTCTGCTAACTAAAAAGAGCTAATGCTAGGTATCCCAGCTGATTAGTAACAGTAATGCTAGCTAAGTCTGCTAACTGAAAAGAGCTAATGCTAGCTATCCCAGCTGATTAGTAATTGTAATGCTAGCTAAGTCTGCTAACTGAAAAGAGCTAACACTGGCTATGCCAGCTGATTAGTAACAGTAATGCTAGCTAAGTCTGCTAACTGAAAAGAGCTAACGCTGGCTATGCCAGCTGATTAGTAACAGTAATGCTAGCTAAGTCTGCTAACTAAAAAGAGCTAATGCTAGGTATCCCAGCTGATTAGTAATAGTTATGCTAGCTAAGTCTGCTAACTGAGTGTGTGTGTGTCTTTGTGTGTCTGTGTGTGTGTGTTTCCCTGTAGATGTGGATGAGTGTGCGGACCCGAGCATTCCGGACTGTATAAATGGTCGGTGTGTGAATACGGAAGGTTCGTACAGGTGTGCGTGTCTCAGAGGATTCATCATGTCACGCAGACCGAACCACTGCATTCCAGCCTAAACGGCAAAACCCAGAGCGGAGCCGCGCGGTGCTGATCCAGCCTTATCGTTCTATATGGTCTTATACATTAAAGGGCTCATACCTTGGAAAACTGACTTCTCCTTGTATTGTGTAATGTAAGAGTTGGATACGGTATGTAAACATTATTAAAGTTTCATGTACAGGAACTAGTCTGTAAGCCAGTCAAAGTTTTAGTGAGGTCACAAAAACACAACCTCCTTTATACTCGCCCGCTCAGCCTAAAGAGGTGTGTCTGGACTGCCATGATATGCGGCCACCACTCAGATAAGAGCTTGTTTACATATGTCTGTCTATTCGGGGTGTGCCCGTTTAGCCCCACCCCCTCACAGTGAAGTCACAGAGATGCATATATCAGTCATGTGTAAGTCACAGTAACAGCCAGAGTTCCAACGTGCGGACGGAAAGCAGTCCTGTCGATGGTTTCTGGCTGTGTTTGGTAGATGAAGCCACACAAACATCAAAATAAACAAATGATAAAAGAGGAAAACGAGGGATACGGGCCCTTTAATCAAATCCCTACGCTTAAAGGGCTAATATCCCACATCTAAAACCAGATTTTGTATTGGTGGTCTGCACCCAGGCGCGGGTAGGACCCCGTGTGTAGGCCTAGTCTAGCTGGAACTGGTTCTGTAGTGTTAGAATGATGTTAGGTGTGTTTCTGACTTCCTGTTTATGTGTGTGGGTCGTTTTGCTGATTGGTCTCTTCCACTCTTCACTAAGACCGGGAACACGATGCACTGTACCTGTGGAAGGAAACCTGGTGTGTGAGTTGTACACGCTGATTTACTGTGTCTGTTTGTTCTTTATTATTTGTTTATGATTGTATGAAGGTATATTTGCACACACTCCACTCGTGTTGTATTTCCACTGAGCACGTTATCAGTCCTCTTCATTAAACTGTTAATCTATTTAATCTGCTGGTCCTTTCCTGATTCAGTCTTTTCATCTATGAACCTGCTTCTGTATCGAGGTGTAGCAGGAGAAGTGTGAGGGAGCCGTAGGGGCTCTCCATCCCTACTCACAGAACCAGCCAGCTAACACTGGCTAACTGCTAACACGTCATCATAAGCTAGTTAATTCTTCTAACCTAACACCGCAAAATCTAGCTAACTCTGCTAATCAGTAATAGGAACTACAGCAGAGAAGCAGCTAACACTAGCTAACTCCACTAACTCAGAAAACAGCTAATGCTAATGCAGAAAAGCAATGTTAGCTAATTCTGCTAACTGAGAAGAGCTTATGCTACATACATCTACTAATCAGTAATAGTAGTTCTAGCAAAGTCTGCTAACTTAAAATAGTTAACATTAACGCACACACCTAAATGGGAACTTTGCTAATGCAGAAAAGCAATGTTGGCTAATTCAGCTAACTGAAACCAGCTCTGCTAATTAGTCATAGTAACTCAGTCTGCCTACTGAAAACAGCTATCACTAGCCAGCTCTACTAACAAAACAGCTAACTTTACAGTATGGTTAGCTCTTTGTGCTAACTAACAACAGCTAATGATAGCTACTGCAGCTCTGTAGCCAACACTAGCTAACTCCACTGACACAAAAAAATAGCTAACTTTGCTAATGCAGAAAAGCAATGTTAGCTAACTGAAAAGAGCTAATGGTACGTACATCTCCTAATCAGTAATAGTAATTCTAGCTAACACTAGCTAACTCCACTAAACTACAACACTGTCTAACTTTGCTAATGCAGAAAAGCAAGGTTAGCTAATTCTGCTAACTAAAAAAAACTAGGGCTAGCTACCTCTGCTAAATAGTAATAGTAGTTCTAGCTAAATCTGCTAAATTAGCCAGTGGTAGCTAACTCTGCTAATGTAGAATATAAATAACGGAGGGGTATTAGCGCTCACTCCACCCGTGTTATTTTTTCACCGTGCTTGTTTCAGTCTTTTTTACTTTATTAAACGTTATTAGGTGTTTAATCTGCTGGTCGTTTCCTGATGCAGTGCTGAATCTGTGGCCCTGGTCCTGTGTGGAGCTGCAGCGGTGTGTTCGGCCGGGCGCCCGGCTCTGCTGCCCTCACGTGCGTTGTGTAAGCAGCTCCTAACCTGCTTATCAGGCTCGCTAACCCTAATGCTGGGTGTGTTTATGTGGATACAGCCCCTGAGCCTTTTTATAGGCCAATCCAACCACATCACGCACACACAAGCTCATTAAGGAGGTTCACTCCGCTCACCGTTCCCCGGCAGATTGCAGGAGGCAGCGGAATATCAGCTTTCCCAGCAGCACGCCGTCCTCGGCCCTCCGCACCAGCACAGCCAGTCCGTCTAAATCCCGGATCCGCTGCACCAACGACCTGGAATAACATTCCATATCTACTGTATCACTCTGTACACACCTCACACCAAACCCTCTTTCCCTCACTCTGTACACACCTCACACCAAACCCTCTCACTCACTCTGTACACCTCACACCAAACCTTCTCTCCCTCACTCTGTACACCTCACATCAAACCCCCTCTCCCTCACTCTGTTTACGTGGTCACACCAAACCCGCTCTGTACTCACTCTGTGGTTGTACGTAAACCAAACCCGCTGTGAATATTACTAAGTTCTGTTTGGGAACACTGGCCTGTTTTACTGTCCGCTTCTCTGGAAATCCCTCCACTTGTGTACACACCTCACACCGAAACCCCATTCTGTGTGGGTTCTCTGTACACACCTCACTCCATTACACCCTCACAGTGTACATACAGTCTATGGCTCCTTCCATAGTGCAGTGCTGTAATTGCACTGGGTGGACACCTGCACACCAAAACCCTCTGTATCCCTCACTGTGTATCACCTCACACCCAAACCCTATCTCACTGTTGCATGTTATTACACACCTCAGTGGTGTTGTGGTGCTCTGACCCTGTTGTAGTGTACACACCGATCAGGTGTTCAGCCGAGTCTCCTCACTCTCTGTAATGCTACCGTTGTCACCAAACCCTCTCTCACTCACTCTTGTACACGGTGACAGTCCTCGGTATTAGAGGAGGCAGTTGGAGTCAGCAGTCTGTCAGATTAGGCATCATGGTGACAGTGCAGGAAAAGAGCAGCTCACCCTGCCCGGCCCGCTTCACCTACTGGCCCAAATTCAGCTCCTACAACCTTCACACACCACCGCACACACGCAGAGCCCATGAGAAAACCGGTACAGACCTAAACACCTTGTAAATGGGTCTATATCAGATCAGGTTCTGTAAGAGCACAACATAAAAGATCTGAAATTAAAGAAAAGTCTCAGAAAACACTAAACATTGTAATAACATAGTAATAACATTGTAATAACATAGTAATAACATTGTAATAACATGGTAATAACATTACTATAACATTAATAACAGTAATATTGATTAATGAAGGACTTGTGGCTCCATAAGACATTACGTATATGCACTTCTAGTTTTATGAACATGTAGTAACACCTGGATCGTTTTAATGCCTTGTGAATGAGCTGTGAATGGTTATAAAGCACTTATAATACATATTAACAATTATAAAACTGTTATAAACATTTAAAATATAACCCCTCAATGCATTAATCCCAGTAAATTAAGTCTGTGTTATTTTTGATTATAACTATCTTATATATTACTTACATATAAGACGTCTAAATATTCTATATTTATTTAGATCTTTTTTTTTATCTTTATAGCAGTGTAAGAACTTTGATTCTTTAATTTCTTAAAATCACCCCAGCAAACCTCTCCATCAGCGACTGGCCAACCACTATGTTGTCCCAAATTGAAGACGTTTAAATAGCCTGCTGCTACTGTGACGATTACTTGTACATGTGCACATTAATATGCATACATTAATATTAATATCATTAGTAATATGGTTCTATATATATATGGTTCTATATGATGTTTACCTGACTACAGGCCCACATACCACTTAAGGGTTCTTCATAGACCACTGGTGGTCGGAGATGCCCTGTAGAGTATGTAGACTGTGTATAGAAAATGTGCGCATGCTGCAGACTGTAGAATATGTAGAATGTGTAGACTGTGTAGAGTATGTAGTCTGTAGACTGCATAGAGTATGTAGATTGTCTAGAGTATGTAAACTTTGTAGAGTATGTAGACTGTGTAGAGTATGTAGATTGTGTAGAGTATGTAGACTGCATATAGTATGTAGACTGTCTAGAGTATGTAAACTTTCTATAGTATGTAGACTGTCTAGAGTATGTAAACTTTGTGGAGTATGTAGACTGTGTAGAGTATGTAGACTGCATAGAGTATGCAGACTTTGGAGAGTATGTACACTGTAAAGTATGTAGACTGCATAGAGTATGTAGACTACGTAAAGTATGTATTCTATGTAGAGTATGCAGACTGTCTAGAATATGTAGACTGTGTAGAGTATGTAGACTGTAGACTGTGTATAATATGTAGACTGTGTAGAGTATGTAGACTGTAGACTGTGTAGAATATGTAGACTGTGTAGAGTATGCAGACTGTGTAGACTATGTACTGTGTAGAGTATGTAGACTGTGTAGAGTATGTAGACTGCATAGAATATGTATACTTTGTAGAGTATGCAGACTGTGTAGACTATGTACTGTGTAGAGTATGTAGACTGTAGAATATGTAGAGAATATGTAAACTGTAGACTGTGTAGAGTATGTAGACTGTGTAGAGTATGTAGACTGTAGAGTATGTAGTTTGCATATAGTATATAGACTGTATAGAGTATGTAGACTGTGTGGACTATGTAGACTGTGTAGAATATGTAGACTGTGTAGAAGTATAATTTAGGTTATGTAACAGCAGCAATGAACTTACTCTCAGGTGTGTAAGCCATGCCGTGCTGCACTGATACAGCAGGACTATGTACCTGCCAGAGAGTTATTGAACCAGGATATTGGACTCACCTGTACCTGCAGAGTTTATTGGCTAATTAGCTAGCTAGCTGACCTGATATTTAACTAATTACCTGCAATGAACCGACTGACTGCTCTACACACAAACCCCAGAGAGCAAGATAACATGGATTCAACATTGAAAGTTTGTTAGGTTTGTTGTATTTGTTTGAAGATGAAAACACCGGATCAGTGTTGAATGTTGATGGAGGAAATAATGCAATGTTTAAGTTGAGAAACTGAATCAGTTATGTCTTATAGGTGTGTGGATCAACAAGGCCAAACAAACAAATGGGCTAAGATGGACTGCACACCTATAAAAAGGCCCGTTCCTGCTGTCATGTTTCTGTTGTGTCAGGACCTGAGGGCTTTAATGTGCAAAGACGAACATTTTTGTTAAAATAATACTCATGTTGGGAAACATACGGAGGACTCTTGAGCATCACTTTAAGAACCCTTAAATAACCATGTACTGTATATAAGGTTACAGAGAAGGAACACCTGTTAACGTTGTCCCTATACGGGCAGTCTGTTTATATCTTACTTAAGCGGCCCAGGAGAGGCACCTCCACAGTTCCGTTATTGCTGTTTATTGTTTATTGTTTGACGATAAATAGGACAGATAAAAACGATTAGTTTGTTATCAACGTTTTGAGAGGTAAAGTTCAATTTACTCAAACTTAAAAGTGTCATTTAAGTCTTATACCCAGTCCCCTGCTAATAGATCAGACTATATATAGCCCCTTCAGTCATAATCGTGGAGTCACAGTTCATAATTTCCCATCATCATCCGGGTTACCAGCAACGAGGACACATCGATATCACAGGTGATATTAATCCCACGGCGCCACACACCGACAGAGCTTTCAGTGTTACTTAGTTAAGACCTTACTAAGTGAAGCTGAGCTTGGTTTAGTTTTCGCCGTTCTTCTGATTGATCTGCTCTGTGTTAACCTCTCGGGGTCTGTGTGTTTTGGACCCCATGTGATTGACAGCGTGTTTTTGTTGTAATCGCCGTCATCGTTGCTAGGTTACGTGTGAACGTGGCGGAGTAATAAGCTTCGATCAGAGGACCGTCTCTCACTGGGGTCGAACCTAATTGTGATACAATTATATTTACTTATACTTTTAAATACCCGATTATAATATCATACTATGGATTTACAAAAATATATACTCCAGTATAATATATATTAAATCCCGTTATCTTTAAGAAATCCTGGATATGCTAATATACGGACCAATCACCTCAGAGAGCCTGTGTCTACGCCCCTCCCACTCTTCCATTTGGAGCTTCTAGAAACTTCCGCCTGCTAAGAGCGGAGGAGCGCGCGCCATGGCGGGTGGGTAACGGTCGGTTCGCTTGAAACTTAGCTAGCTAGCTTTATTTCAGTCACATCAAGCGAAAGAAGTCATTAATACTTATTTTTTTAGCCAGTAGGTATTTAATTAGCCATAGTTCGGCAATGTTCGCTGCAGTTAGCTAATTGTAACATTAGGATGAAAAGCGAATGTCGAAGTTAGCTAGTCGGCGTTTAGCTAACCCTAATTAGCTATGAGCTAACATAGCTAGCTGCAGTCGTTTTGTGGAGCTTTATAGCTACATTTGTGAGAAATTAAATTGGTAAAAAGATGAGGTTTAGCGATTTCTGAATGTTTTTTTAGAGTAAAGTTACCCGGTACAGGTTAGCAATGTTGAAAGTTGAATTAGCGTGTGTCTCGATCTGGTCGTGAATCCATTTGGAAATGGCGCGAAAGTAATGTTAACTTTCTCTGGTGCAGTCTGTTTGAAATTGAATAGATAATTGTCATTTTGTTAGGTCTGTTTCTGTTTAATATATGCTGTCTCCATATGGAAGGCTCTGGATGTGGTTTCATACTCTGAAAGAGGCTTCACGTTATATAGACTGTAAAATCTGCCTAGCAAACAAATAGATTTTGATTGGCTGAATGTGGACCAATCATTTTAAAGATAAGGTCTTTCCCCTGCGATCCCTTCCTCTGTCGTGAGGTCAGCGTTTCGTACACCTGGATTTATTACGAATTTAATCACCTAATTGGTGGGTTTTGGATGTTTGTGAAATTAAAACAGCTAGCTAAATTCCTTCTTGGCCTGTGGGGGCTCTGTTTGGCGGTAGCTCTGTGCTCGTGTTCACTCGGGGGAGGAGAAAAGGATGGAGTTGGAGAGTAACAAGATGTTTGGTAATGAATATTTGGTGGACGATGAAAAGTAACGGCAGGTTAAAGGTTTAATAAGTGGTGCGTCAGGGTTTTAGGTCAGTGTTAAAGCTTCTCATCTCTTAGTACCAATTGAGGGACTTGATGCCACCGTAACCTTTCTTGGCTAACTTGGTGATGTATCATTGTTCAGGGCTTCAGTAACGTTCTGTGCATTGTGGTAAACAACCACATTTGACTGAACTAAACAGAGGAATCTAACTGCAAATTAATACAGCAGCAAATATAGAGCAGGCCTGAGGACTACTTTTGCTTAGTAATAAATTACCAATTTTAGCCAAACGAAGTCATGGTTATTGTTCGGTTGTTGTTTGGTTGTTAATGCGACTTGCCCTGCATCCTGTAGCTCACACTTAATGTCACCTGATCTATATTTCGTGCAGCTCTGATTGTAGTGTATGCAGATATATTTATGTAGAATCGAGGATTTACTAAGACCAATTTTTATTTACTATTTTATTTGCCCAGATGGTGAAAATGATGGGAACACAGGTGTGTTTTCTTTAACACAGGTAAGTAGTCTTTTTGAACAGTACTGCATTAGTTGATGCACCAAACAGTATAAGGCATGATGTATTTGTGCTAGGACCGCTAATTTTTAAAAATATAATTTTTTTAATGTATATTTTGTAGGTGTCCAGGTTTGCAGTTGTGGGTGGTGGAAGACCGGAGGCTGTGATATGGCGAATTTTGCAGTCTGCCTTGACCAATGAGTTGGCCTGGAATTTCAACTGGGCTGGGAAAGGGGCGAAGAGACAGTCCAAAGATTCCTCTCTTAAAGACTGCATATTTGGTGGGTCTTTACAATTGTCATGTCTCTTATCTTTTAAAAAGAATTAATTGGGGGGGAAAAAACTAGTTTGCACACTTTTCCACTTACCGCAAATGTAGCTGATCAGCCAAGACATACACCAATCCGCCACTTGCGCACACACACACACACACACACACACACACACACACACACACACTACAAACACACACAGCACACACACTACAAACACACAAACAATACACGTACACACAAACACTACACACTGCACACACACCGCACACGCACTACACATACACACAAACACTACACACACAAATACTGCACACACAGCACACACACTACAAACACACAAACCCTACACATACACACACACAAATACTGCACACACACTACACACACACAAACACTACACGTACACACAAACACTGCACACACACAGCATACACACACACACACTACACAAACACTGCACACACACTACACACACACAAACACTACACACACTACACAAACACTGCACACACACAAACACTACACACACTACACAAACACTGCACACACACACCACACAAACACTACACTACACACACACACATTTGCATGTATACAGAACCGTGTGGGGTCAAAATCAAAAGCTTTAATTTTAAAGCTGTCGAGAGTTCATATGGACAGAAACACTTGTTCTGTGGTTGTTAGCATAAGCGCTAGTAGTGTTAGCTTCTCCTAGCTGGTCTCTTCAGAGTAAAGGATTCACTAAACTGGGATTAGCTTCAGCTGCTAATGTTAGCAAACACAGAGGATCCTCAGTGAGGCTAATACAGCAGCTCTACCTGCTTTAGGAAGCTGGAACACCGGGAGTACATCCATTACATACTCTGGAATATTTAACATCCCAGCCTCAAATACGGCAGAATTAGACTGTTATTGACCATGTTTTATCTAGAACATGTATCTAGAACTAAAAGGTGAAGGATTTGTTGAATGTATAGAATGTGTTAAGGGTATTGGAGGCATAAAGGGGCTGTTGGCTGTGCTGAAAGTGAGAGTGTTCACGTTGTGGGCTTGGTGTCACTGTTTGTGAGAACAAATTGGCTCAGTTTGTTGCTGAGACGGACTTTCTGAGGGATTAGGTCCTCAGAGGAGTGAACCAGGTGTCAGTGCCTGGCCTAGACAATAATCCGCTCACCTGCCAGAGAGAGAGAGAGAGAAAGAGAGACTCACACTACAGTTGGTCATAACTGGGTCAGTGTTCCGTAACAGTGGGATGAAAGCGGGTCAGCGCTGCACAGCTGGAGCCGAATGGCCTGCACTTCTAGGAACTGCTGTAATTCCTCTCAGGTGGCACAGCAGTGGTGTGATAACCCCGAGCTTGTACACACAGAGTATATACACACACATATATAAACTCATTACAGGATTACACACTTAACATTAACATCATACACCCAGCATCTACAGACCAACTGCACCCAGAAGGAGGTGTGGGGGTGCAGGTCTGTTGGGAAGGAAGATAAAGGTGACCAGGATCAATAACTGATGATAAGTTTAGACTGATATGATCAATATTTATTGAGCTACACATACAGAAGTCTGTCTCTCAGTATGGCGTCTCGGTATGGAGCTGTAGAGGTTCCTAATGGTGTCCTGTGATAATCCATCCCATGCAGCCTGAACATCCTCACACAGTGATGTGGTGGTGACTGCGTTGGGTGGCAGGAGTTCAACTCGAATTTGTCCAAACAACATCAATGTTTTCTAGTAAGTGATGTGTTTATCTAAATTTCCTATCAGAGTCCCGCACGGACATGTGCTTCAGCACTTCCTGTTAGTAAGGAAGGATGTAATATGCTAATACTCTGTGTACTAGCCTGCCGAACTCCTACTGTTAAGATCTGTACTATTAAGTACAGAGTATATACTGTGTAGTACACAACTGAGTACCCTCAGTCTACCATCCTGTTAGTGCAGCACCATCGTCAGACGGCTGCACCACGCAGGACTACATGCACACAGACCGTTACCACGACTGTCCTTAACACCACGTCACCGTCACCAAAGACTGCAGTGGTGTCGTACCAGACTGTCATGGAGGGACTCAGAATGGCAAGCGAGTCATCTTCAGTGACGAGTCCCGCTTTAGTCTTGGTGGAGACGCCCAACGAATCCATGTGTGGAGGCACCGTGGTCAGCACCAAGATGAGCGGTTTGTTGTCCCACGTCCAGAAGGCCTGGTGTCCCTCCACCTCCACCCCTACCGCACCATCTGCAGGAACTGTGTGAGGATGTTCAAGCTGCATGGGATGGATTATCACAGGACACCATCAGGAACCTCTACAGCTCTATACCGAGACGTCTGGTGTGTTGGGTTAGCAAACACGACGGCCCAACACCATACTGTGAGTTTGTGTAAATGAATATGAAATGACTCTTTGGGTCAGATATTAGGTCTGAACAGAACCGCGGAGCTGCTGGTGGTGTTGTTAACCTCTTGGTGACGGAGGCCGCACTGGGTGGTTATACAACGAAAGGCTCTGAGCGCATTAGATGGTGGTGTGATGCTCCAGCCCTTCAATGTGGCACAGCGTGTTCACTCCAAAGTGTCGCCTCAGCAAATCTACAATCTTCAGGCCTGGCATCACCACACGGCTAATCACCGGAATGCCCACACAGACACACGGCTCTGCCTCAGGTAATCCGTGATAAACTGCATTCTGCCTGACCCACTGATTCTCTCCTTATCTCTCCCTCAACTTCCTCCAGTTCACCCTCGGGACACCTCCCCTACGGCAGCTTCATGCCGACTGAGGGATAACGAGAGGCTGGAGAGTGATGATGTTTACGTTACTGTAGAGCAGACCAGTGAACAGAATAAACAGAATCACGTATTTTATAATAAATAAACTTTCATAAATAAAACTATTACTGTAATAGTGACATTATAACAGTGTAATTATTATACGGCGCGTGTTCACTATATCAGTGTGTGTCTTAATCCTTATATTTTATTTGAGGTTTTGTAAATTAGAGCTGTGTTTAAAAGAAGCTGGAAAAGCTTGGGATTGAAAAAAAGAAAAAAACTGAGAATTATCTGTTAAACTGATAAACTACACCAACTTCACCAAACTACACCAACTTTACCAAACTACGCCAACCTACATCAACTACACAAAACTATATTACCCACAGCATCTTCACCAAACTACATCAACTATACCAACCTACAACTACACAAAACTACATCTCCTACACCGTCATCACCAAATTCTACCAACTACATCAAACTTCACCAAACTACATCAACTACACCAGCTTCACCAAACTACATCAACTACACCAGCTTCACCAAACTACATCAACTACACCAAACTATATCACCTACACCAACTTTACCAAACTACATTAGCTTTATCAAACTGGATCAACTTTACCAAACTACGCCAACCTATATCAACTACACCAACTTTACCAAACTATACCAGCTTTACCAAACTACATCAGCTTCATCAAACTAAAACCAACTTTGCCAACCTACATCCGCTACACCAAACTACATTACCTACACCAACTTCACCTAACTACACCAACTTCAACAAATTACATCAACTACACCAACCTACAACTACACCAAACTACATATCCTACACCATCACCAAACTACATCAACTACACCAACCTACAACTACACAAAACTACATCTCCTACACCGTCATCACCAAATTACACCAACTACATCAAACTTCACCAAACTACATCAACTACACCAGCTTCACCAAACTACATCAACTACACCAGCTTCACCAAACTATATCACCTACACCAAACTATATCACCTACACCAACTTTACCAAACTACAGTAGCTTTATCAAACTGGATCAACTTTACCAAACTACTCCAACCTATATCAACTACACCAACGTTACCAAACTACACCAACTTTACCAAACTACATCAGCTTCTTCAAACTAAAACCAACTTTGCCAAACTACGCCAACCTACATCAGCTACACCAAACTACATTACCTACACCATCTTCACCTAACTGCACCAACTTCACCAAACTACACCAACTTCAACAAATTACATCAACTACACCAACCTACAACTACACCAAACTACACCTCCTACACCATCATCACCAAACTACATCAAACTTCACCAAACTTCATCAACTACACCAGCTTCACCAAACTACAACTACACCAAACTATATCCCCTACACCAACTTTACCAAACTACACAAGCTTCACCAAACTACAACAAATGACACCAGCTTCGCCAAACATCAACTACACCAAATTATACCAACTTCAACAAACTACACCAAATTCACAAAACTACACCAAATTCACCAAACTACTCCCAATGCACCCAACTACAACAAATGACGCCATCTTCCCCAAACTACATCAGCTTCACCAAACTACACCAGTACACAAAGAATTTACACCATTATTCCCCTTTTTATTAGTGATGATGCAAAAGGGCAACACCAACGCCATCCGACTTACAATGCTTTTTACACCGCAAATCAGTACACAGTATATCACATGGTGCATTCTACTTCTACTAGGCTTGACTGGTTATATAGAGTTTATGTGATTATATACGGTAAATAGCATTATATACAGTATAACTAATTATATACAGTATATGTGATTATATACAGCAAATATTATATACAGTATGTGTGATTATATACAACAGTTAATTATATATAGTGTAAGCGATTATATACAGTAAATATTTATATACAGTGTCAGTGAGTATATACAGAGTAAGTGGTTATATACAGTGTCAATGATTATATAAAGTAAATATCCTTTATATTCAGTGTAACTGATTATGTACAGAGTAACTGTTTATACAGTGTAAAAGATTTTATACAGTGTTAGTGATCATATACAGTGTAACTGAATGTATATACAGTAAATAGGATTGTATACAGTGTAAGTGATTATATACAGTGTAAGTGATATAAGTAATTATATACTGAGTAACTATTCAGTGTACGTGTTTAGATAGTGTAATGATTATATACAGTAAATATGATTATTTAGAGTGTAAGTGATTATATACTGAGTAACTGTTTATATAGCGCAAGTGTTTATATACAGTGTAAATGATTATATACAGTGTTAGTAATCATATACAGTGCAACTGAACATATATACAGTAAATGTGTTCATATACAGTGTAAGTGATTATATACAGTGTAAGTGATTATATACAGTAAATATGATTATATACAGTTTAAGTGATTATATAGAGTGTAAGTGATATAAACAGTTTAAGTGATTATATACAGTGTTAGTGATCATATACAGTGTAACTGAATGTATATACAGTAAATATGTTTATATATAGAGTGTAAGTGATATAAACAGTGTAAGTGATTATATACTGAGTAACTGTTTATATAGTGTAAGTGTTTATATACAGTGTAAGTGAATGTATGGAGGAGGCTGATCTGAGGTCAGCCGGTGTAACAGTGTTATCTCCGCCTGTGCGGAGTGGTCGTTGTTTCCAGCGCAGTGCTTGTTTGGAGGGTAAACAGTGCGGTAAGCGGGTCGGGGGAAGTGCTGCCCTGCTGCTGATCTGACCAGTTTATTTTAGCAGGTTTTGGAAATGTATCTATTTACACACAACATTCAACTAAACCTGTAACCATCCTCACCGCACACATCCACACACGTGCTGGGGGTGGGCTGGCGGTGCGGCGGCACAATAAGGGCGTGTAGGAATAGACATCCAACCGGAGGGAGTACTAATAGTTCAGGATTAGGTCTTTGAAGTGAGAATGTGGGCGGGTCACTCGCTCTGCTGATGCACGGTTACCTGAAGTAGCACTTTGTGAAGGAAAGGTATTTTGTTTAATTGCATAATCAGTAGAAATAGATGTGGTGGCATACTTAGCATTTTGTTGCCATATGGCAACAGCTTCTGCAGTTCCTGGACATTAGGACATACATGATCCAGCCATTAAAAAAACACCACATGCATAAACATTTTAGGAACACAGGAAGATTATATATAGATTATTATATTGATTAAATTTACAGTGTATTAATCTACTCCATATTGAATTTCCATTGGTGCTCACTGTTGCCATATGGCAACAACTATATTTAATTAATATTTTATTCAAGCCTATAGCATCAGAACTGATTTGTTTATGAATATGAGTGATTAAATGGATAATTAGTTTCCATAGACAGAATTTGAAATTGTATTTATTGTCTGATTATTATTATTTTTTTTAAACGTTGAATTATTTACAGTTTGATAACTGTATTGCATTAAAGGGCAGTACACGCCGAGGCGGGAAGTCATGTGATCAGATGAAAATGTACTAAGTTACACAGAAAGCCTTTAGAATCATAAAGGAAAAGAAACAATAAGACTTTTATTCTGTAACCAGGTCACACACTATCAGACACTATCATTTGTAATTGTTGCCTTGAGGCAACACCATGCAGGGACACTTGTACGTCATTAATCTCTTTAACTTTGTATTGTCACGTGTTTCAGTAGTAAATACCAAGTGTCATATTAGTACACATGTTTTTGGCCCCCCAGGACAAAAGGCCGTGCCCCCTGCAGTGATGGGTTTGTGTGTAGCTCAGAGAGGACGCTGGACGTCGCTGTGCTGTGTGGAGATCTCTGATGAAGCCACTGAGCTGAGAGTCGGTGCAGGGTGGGAGGAGCGGCTCCAGCAGAAGGAGGCTTTACCCACCTGTGTGTGGATTAGAGCTCCAGGCTCCGCCTCCCCCCGAGTTCAGCAGTTAAATAGCCCTGAAGCTCCAGCAGGCCGGCTTCAGTGTGTCAGGACTTCCCTCTCTCCTTTCTCTCTCTGTGGAAGCTGGACGATGGAGCTGAAGGAGTTTTGCTTGAGTGACAACTTTCACTTCCTGAACCAGCAGAACAGGTACGACACCGAGACATGCTCAGCTCAGAGATTCGCTTCAGTGAGGAGGAACTGCAGGTTTAGAGCGTCAGACACGTCCTCTACAGACACTAGAGTCCAGTGCTGCGTGGTTTACTGTAGAATGGCTGTTTAGTGCAGAGTTTATCAGAGTTTAACCAGAATTACCTCTCAGTGTAGCAAATAATGCACGGCAGTGTAGGGATGTGGTAGAATCTGATCAGGGGGGGTAATTATTACCTAATAATCTAATAATTAATCAGATCAGACATCACTCAGAATTGTTGCTTTAAAATGATTTATCTTAAAATAATCTCTTAATAATAATCTACCTATAATCTAATCTAGCCCAGTTATTGATTGTGAACATGTTATTTACAAGCTTCCACTAAACTGAAGACCAAAGCTTCAAAGTTCTGTGAGGTCACTACGGTTGGAGCGAACCTGTTCATGCTGTTTGTACTTTTCATATTTTGTCACTTTTCATTTTGGGATTTAATTTGAAAATTAATAAAGTTGAATCTTTAAATGGTTTTTCTTCACATTGGGGGTAAATTCATTATGAGTGGGTCAAAGGAACCCAAACTGACTTGGTAAAAGATTTTGGTTCCACTGATTTACTCTAAAATATGTTTTAGCTCATCCTGTAACGTCGAGATTCCGAGATATAGGGTTCCGGCAGCTGCAGTGTCTAAACTGTTCTGCTTTTAACACCAATCCAGAGGTTCAGTTACGGAAAACTTCCCTCTAAACCGCAGTCCAGAGCTAAAAGTCTTACTCTGGACCGTTTCTAAAAGAGAACGTCTCTGTAGAGGATGGTCACTGACTGCTGTAGAGTGTGAAACAGGATACGGATGCTGTGAGTTATGAAATGTGCCGGATTAGATGGAGGTTCTGAACTGAAAGCTGTTTAAATTAAGATGGCTGCTTCACTTCATACATGCAGCGTCTTATGCGGCCCATGTAACTGAATCGCCAGAACGAGGCTGTGAACTAAAGTACTGAGCTGTACAACTTAAACGTGTGTGTAAATCTGAAATCATTATGCAAAACTTTAGAACATGTTTTGTTCAAAGTTTAATACACCTCATTATTATTTAGTTCTATTTATTTGTATTCTGACATCACTTCTTTTTTGGTAAATACAATAAAATATAAAATATTAAACTCTGCATGGAAATTGTTGCATAAAGATTTTTAAACTTAATTTAAACTCGATATCACTTGATGGACTTTTACACAGGGCTGTGTTAGGTTACCAGCTACTATCAGCTCCTCTCTGAAGCTGAAGTTTAACACTGCACTGTGTAAGAAGTTACAGTGAGCTAAAACACGGCGAGCGAGTCGCTCTGTACAGCCTGAAACAGTCATTTAAAAGTCAGAGGTGTCGAATTTTAAAAGTCAGTCATATGTCTTTTAACGTTACACACTCTCATATTTATATTGGACTTATAAATGAGGTCCGGTTCCATGTTCGGGTCTCAGATTATCTCAAAATCAGCATCATACTAATGAAGATCTGATGATCAGTCCCTCACATCCTCAGAAGACACAACCTTCACCAAATTTACGCCAAGTTCTCTCTCACTTCTTTCAATGCAGAATGCAGCTCCACACTTCCACCAGAGGGGTCTCCAAATCCCCAGATCTGACTCAGCACTGCTGTAATTAACCCTGCTGGTGCTGGTGTAGGTTAACATTGACTGTTTTGTTCACAGCCGACAGTAACTGGTGTTTATTACAGTCATATTAAACAGTGTTACAGAATTCAGGTTCAAAACAAACATAATGATTCTGAATCTAGGGTTAGGGTTAGGGTTAGGGTTAGTCACGGCTGTAGGTCGGCTAAAGCCATAAACGTAAATGTAACTGAATCAAATCAACAGTGAATCAGTGAATCAGTTCCCGAGGAATCAAACTAGGTCAGAGACTTTCTCCCACAGTACGCTCTATAACAAGACGGTTCTTCAAGGGTTCTTTATAAAGACAATGGCTCTATCTAGAACCGTAAACACTTGCGCTCAAATGGTTCTTTGCATGGTCAAACAGTTCTTTAGATGAGAACCAAAAAGGGTTCTGCTGCTTTTATGATGTTGTACGAAGGACACTTTCTTAAGAAAGGTTCCACATAGAGACATTTGCAGGTTTAAATTATTAGAATGGTTCTGTATAGAGCCTTTTATGAAAATGGCTTAGTCATAAACTACACTTTACAGCATCTGAAGTATGGAAATGGCTCTATGTGGAACCTTTCCTGAGAAAAGGTTCTTCTCCTGTTAAAAGCTTGGCATCATAACAGCAGCAGAACCTGTTTTGGTTCTATATAAAGCCATATAAAACATGTTCTGCATCAAACTGGAGAACACTGTTTAGACATGTGAATGGTTCTTCGGGTATCCATGGTTCTATAGTATACAGAACCACTGCCTTTACTGAAGAACCCTTTTTAAAGAATGTAGCTCACACTGGTCCTCTTGTGTTCTACTGACAGTCTACTGGACCCCTCATCCACTGATGACCCCCCATCTCCTCGGGAGCAGCCGGTTAAGGCGGACCCCCTGAGCCCCCTGTTTACGGCTCCGTTCAGCCCCAGCAGCACGTCGGACAGCAGCGCGTACAGCCTGTTCTCTCAGGGTCACTCCCTGGACCCGGACTCGCCCAGCTCCAGCAGCACGGCCACCTTTAACCCCGCCCACTACGGGCCAGAGGACCACCCCAGCCTGCAGATCACCACCCAGGCGCACTCCGTCCTCGGCCGTGACTACATCCCCAACCTCAACCCCGGACCCAAACGGCTCTGCCTGGTCTGCGGGGACTTCGCGTCCGGCTATCACTACGGGGTCGCGTCCTGCGAGGCCTGCAAGGCCTTCTTCAAGAGGACCATCCAAGGTGACCACACAGCATACAGCCCCACACAGGCTCGGCCTTAAATCCTCCCAGGGTCTGATAACTGAAGCTTTTGTCCAGGGGAGCCGTAGTGCAAAACAGTAAACAAACAGTAAACAGGTGAATTATTCAGGGGGTACTTCCCTGCTAACACACTTCCATTAAACAGTTCATGGATCTGAATCATAACACAGTAACTGAATCAAATTATGGAGAAGAGTGAATCACTGAATCATTTCCTGAAGAACTGTAGTTGAATCGAATCAGGTCAGAGATTCACTCCTGTAGTAATGAACAGCATTATCTGTTTGTGTTTGATTGACCACATGTTCTTCATGATATATGTATATATAAAATAGGTTATGATATTATATTGGGGGCATGGTTAGGGTAAGTCAGGGGGGCATCAGGCATATTGCAAAATAATACTGACATATAATCCAAATGTACATTAAAAAAATTATGAATAAAAACAGCAATATTTAATACACGACAATAAAAAGATAATCATAATTAATAATAATAATATGTTAATACAAGTAATTGCACAGTAAATATATATATATATATATATATATATATATATATATATATATATATATATATACACACACACATACAATTTCTATTTGAAAAATCTCACATCTGTACCTCTAAACCTCTAAACGTTTCGCTGGTCACATGAAACTGACATACTTTAATGTTCAATCAGTTTATGATCTTTTATTGTCTTGTTAAAATACCAGGCAGGACATGTGACCATGTAACTAAAGCGGGTGATTCGTTTCTGGTTTGTGCAAAGAAAGAAAACACTTCAGATGGACTTAAGGAAGGGGTGATGGTGGAGGGGGAGTTGGAGGTGGTGGGGGGATTAGTCAGGAGAGCGGCAGTCCTAATTAATGAAGTGATCAATAACATATTGTTTAGCCAATAGAGTCCTGCCAGACGAGGGCCGAGCTCTGATTGATTTCCGTGTGAAGACTCAGTGTGCATATATACGTGTGTATACACTGTATACACACAAATACACATATATATATATATATATACACACATATATACGCGCATATATATATATATATAAAACACACACACACACACACACTGGCAGCACACATATAGAACATCATATAGAACCCCTGTAAGCTAAGAGGGGTAGACCCCCCATCACCCAGAGGTTCTTTGTAGAAGTTCTGTGCTAGAGTTTTTATCTAGTACCACACATGTGAGGTGTGTGCTATGGTAGAGGGCTGATTCTGAGGCTGGAGTGTAAGTGTGATAATCAGAAGCGGGTCGGTGTGTCCGCACTGACAGTTCTGATATAAGGCGGTTCTGGTCAGATCATTCCGAGGTTGCATTGTTTTTGGTGACCCCACAGAGGAGGCGGGCGTTTGGGATGCCTGTGTGGTTGGCGCGGCCCGCGGGCAGATCAGGCTTATTAAAGTCTTAATACCGTGTGAGGAGTTATCAATATATCGATAGGGCTGCAGCTGGACAGTACCGGCCTTAATCCCAGAGACTCTCCGGCCCGACTCCTCCATTAAACACAGGCTCATTGATTAAAGCCCCTCCCCTCCTGAGATCAGCAGGACTGTGGTGTGGGCAGTAATGGGCGAGGGACACCCATCACTACTCCCTGTCTCGGAGCCGCTGGGTGTGGTTTAAGGTGGTGGTGGTTATGAAGCCGTTGTGTCACTGCTAGGTCGATACTGGGAGTCTGGAGCTCTATGGATTGGTGTGTGAAAGCTCAGCTTGTCCAGACGGACGGAGGGTTTAATCCAGCTTTCATTTATACGGGATATAAAGTCTCACGGCTTTCATCTGCTCGGACACGAAGGATCCGGATCAATACTCCATACGGGCCGCTCACCACACTCGGCACACTGGCCACACAGACTGTCTATCTATCTCTCTGCCTGTCTGCCTGTCTCTCTGTCTGTTAGCTGTGCTGAATGATAACCCCGGTGTTTGAGTGTGTATGTATGGATCTGTTATTAGTTGTGATCAGGTGGTATTGATTAGGGCTGTACTAATAGGTATTTATCGGTTTGTGTGATGTTACAGGTAATATCGAGTACAGCTGTCCGGTGGTGAACGAGTGTGAGATCACAAAGAGAAGGAGGAAAGCGTGCCAGGCCTGCCGCTTCCAGAAGTGTCTGAGAGCTGGAATGATGAGAGAAGGTGAGCTAATTGAAAACTTAATTATTATTATTATTTTATTATTATTATTGTTATTAGTTCTTTAATATTATTATTATTATTTTTATTATTAGTCCATTATTATTGTTAGTTTTTTGTTATTATTATTAGTTCATTGTTATGACTGTGTTTTAATATTTAGCGGAGAAAGACTTGAGTGTATGTGCGGGTTGGGCCTGACTGTGTGGTCTGTGTTGGTAACGGTGTTAACGTGTGCAGGAGTGCGTATGGACCGGGTGAGAGGAGGGAGGCAGAAGTATAAAAGGAGAGTGGACTCCGGTCTGTCCGTCTTCATTAAGACACCCTACACACATCCGGTCAAACCCGTCCGTAAGTGTCCTCAAACACTTCCCCCAGCTTTCTACACACACTGGCCACTTTATTAGAAACACCTACCTTGTGCTTCGACCACCTGGCCACTTTATTAGAAACACTGGTTTGTATATTCTGTACAGTGATCAGTACTGTATCTGTTTCAGGAAATAAGGTCATTTCCCAGCTGCTGGTATCCGAGCCGACTCCACTGCGAGCTTCCCCGGACCCTTCCATCTCAGACACTGACCTGAACACCCTGCTGACCTTATGTGACCTCTTAAACAGGGAGCTCTTGGTCATGATCGGCTGGGCCAAGCACATCCCCGGTAGAGTACACACTTCGTAGTGACACCAAGTCGCAGTACTGTCCTTCCAGTTTGACCAAATTCCCGTTCACTCAGAGTATGTGGTAACTGACCTGCTGGTTCTTTAGGGTTCTCCTCGCTCTCTCTGGTGGATCAGATGGCTCTTCTGCAGAGCGGCTGGATGGAGGCCCTGCTGCTGTGCGTGGTGTGGAGGTCTCAGGGTTGTCCTCAGGAGCTCCAGTTTGCAGAGAATCTGCGGCTGAATGAAGCTCAGGCCAGAGCGGCCGGCCTACTGGACCTTTACACGCCCCTCAGACATCTGGCCACGAAATACCAACAGCTGAACATTAGCCAGGAGGAGGCGGTTACGCTGAAGGCCATGGCCCTCGCCAACTCAGGTACACCAACCTAACTCCAACTTTCATTTACTGCCTCATATACTCCATTTATGGTCTACACTCCATATACAGTCTACACTCCATTTATGGTCAATACTCCATATACGGTCTATACTCCATATACGGTCTACACTCCATATACGGTCTACACTCCATATACGGTCTACACTCCATATATGGTCTACACTCCATATACGGTCTATACTCCATATACAGTCTACACTCCATATACAGTCTACACTCCATATACGGTCTATACTCCATTTATGGTCTATACTCCATATACTGTCTACACTCCATATACAGTCTATACTCCATATACAGTCTACACTCCATATACAGTCTACACTCCCTATACGGTCTATACTCCATTTATGGTCAATACTCCATATACAGTCTATACTCCATATACAGTCTACACTCCATATATACAGTCTATACTCCATATACAGTCTACACTCCATATATACAGTCTATACTTCATATACGGACAACATTCCATATTTACAGTCAACCTTCCAACGCCAGGGCTCTAACGCTGGACCCCAAAACCCATTAGCCTGGTCTGTCAGCCTGCAGGGCCCTGAGCGAAGAGGTTCCTCTGTGTCAGCGCTAAAGACACCACACAGACAGACGTTCTGTCCAGTCCATTAAACAGAACCGGGGGATAAACGGGTTCACAATGAGATCAGCAGAGCGAGCTTAACACCTGAACAGACCTTCACCCAAACAGCTGGAGGCCCGACACGACCTTGACCACACGCTTCACTTATTCACTCCTTCACTGTGCCTACATGAATTTCATTCATTTCATTTCACTCGTTCACTCATTCACGTCTACGTGTCATTTACAATGCCTCCATACCTTTTACCCGTTCACTGTGCTTCCATACCTTTCACCCGTTCACTGTGCTTCCATACCTTTCACCCGTTCACTGTGCCTCCATACCTTTCACCCGTTCACTGTGCCTCCATACCTTTCACCCGTTCACTGTGCCTCCATACCTTTCACCCGTTCACTGTGCCTCCATACCTTTCACCCGTTCACTGTGCCTCCATACCTTTCACCCGTTCACTGTGCCTCCATACCTTTCACCCGTTCACTGTGCCTCCATACCTTTCACCCGTTCACTGTGCCTCCATACCTTTCACCCGTTCACTGTGCCTCCATACCTTTTACCCATTCACTGTGCTTCCATACCTTTTACCCATTCACTGTGCTTCCATACCTTTCACCCGTTCACTGTGCCTCCATACCTTTCACCCGTTCACTGTGCCTCCATACCTTTCACCCGTTCACTGTGCCTCCATAACTTTCACCCGTTCACTGTGCCTCCATACCTTTTACCCGTTCACTGTGCCTCCATAACTTTTACCCGTTCACTGTGCCTCCATAACTTTTACCCGTTCACTGTGCCTCCATAACTTTTACCCGTTCACTGTGCCTCCATAACTTTCACCCGTTCACTGTGCCTCCATACCTTTCACTCGTTCACTGTGCCTCCATACCTTTCACCCGTTCACTGTGCCTCCATACCTTTCACCCGTTCACTGATTCAGTGTATATCTGATGTGCACCCAATCTGACCAGTCCTGTTTGTCCTCCAGACGCAGAGAACGTTGAGAGTGGGGACGCGGTGCTGCGCTTTCAGGACGGCCTCCACGAAGCCCTGCAGGACTACGAAAGCGTCCACCGTCCCTCCGAGCCGCATCGTGCTGGTCGGCTCCTGATGACCCTCCCCTTGCTCAGACAGACCGCCCAGAGAGCCGTCCAGTGCTTCTGCCGCCTGCACATGGAGGGACGCGTCCCAATGCACAAGCTCTTCCTGGAGATGCTGGACGCCAAGATTTAGGCTGAATCCCGAGCGGCTCCTGATTCCCCAGTAGTGCACCACTGAGGACACACGGGTCACTGGTGTGGTCTTCTACACCCTGACGGTGCACTATATGTCCAAAACGGGGGGCGTTTAGGACACAACCCTAGAAAGGCTCAGCTAGCAGGGCCAGAATAAGGGCAAAGGTCAACAACGGCAAGCCAAGAGGCGCTAAATCACAATTCCTGCCATGTTTGGCTCCCCCTGCAGGCCACTTACTTGAAAAACATTCAGACAGACTGAAGAACTCTCCATGGGGAAACTGAAGGGGTCCCAGTACGGAGCCCTGGGGTACACCAGCAGCAGATTCAACACTCCTGATTAGATTATGTCGTATTTAGGTTGATGGTTTTGTTCAAACACATAATGGATTATTAATCCACACAGTATGGGGCGGGAAATATGATGCTGTGTTATTATTGGAGTATATGATATTCAGAGTATATGAAAACTGCATCTGTAAACACCCCCGCCAACACCACCACCACCACCACTTTGGTCCTTAAAGAGTTTCTATGAATTTTCAGAGCTTTGCTGGTTGCGACTTATTTGTAAACCTCATATCAGGTGAAGCGACTTGCCAGCTGTAATCCATCCATTTCAACTCAGGAAGAATTTGGGAAACACCCAACTATGCCGAACAGGGCACTTCGGGAGCAGCTCCCACCTGAAAGGGTTGTGTATGTTCCGAGCTGGAATTTGATTAAAAGTGAAGGAATTTTTAGGTTGTGATATTTACTCGGTTTTAAGATGTGGTCCTGTTTTTGTAGTGGAAGTTCCGAAACCTTATTTATGTTTAGATGTTCTTTGGTCTCTGCGTTCCGTATTACTGCTCACGCTGAATTCAGGTCAACCGTATTCTGCTGCAGAACACAGAACCATGTCGCGCCACAGCTTCACTATTTATTGTCCTATTTATTAAACATGCTTTGCGTTTTGGTTATTTATATGGAAATAAACTATTTTTGCAATTTTGACTGTTTCTCCTGTCATGTTTACTGTGCACTTCAGTAATTTCATCAGTTCAAAAACGATGGTTATGAAGAATAAGACAACAAACAATATTTGAAGGTCGTTATATGATAATTATTTATAGTTATTATAGACCTTAACAAAGCGTATAAAATGGAGAAATATGACGGTCATTTCTCTTGCATTGGTATAATACGAAAAACAAATCCATAAAGTCCACATATCAAATATTCCATACACATTACAGACACCTGCGGTTACAAACTCAACACAGTGATGGGATTTCCACAGTAAAGCCACGCCCCTCTGATAAACAGCTAATCTATACGTTAGCATAAACATTCATGCATTCCTCCTCCATACCTCAGTGTGTGCGGTGTAGAGTGAGTGAGAGCGGGTTTGGTGTGCGGTGTAGAGTGAGTGAGAGAGGGTTTGGTGTGAGGTGTAGAGTGAGTGAGAGCGGGTTTGGTGTGAGGTGTAGAGTGAGTGAGAGCGGGTTTGGTGTGAGGTGTGTGCAGAGTGAGTGAGAGCGGGTTTGGTGTGAGGTGTGTACAGAGTGAGTGAGAGAGGGTTTGGTGTGAGGTGTGTACAGAGTGAGTGAGTGAGAGAGGGTTTGGTGTGAGGTGTGTACAGAGTGAGGGAGAGCGGGTTTGGTGTGAGGTGTGTACAGAGTGAGGGAGAGAGGGTTTGGTGTGAGGTGTGTACAGAGTGAGGGAGAGTGGGTTTGGTGTGAGGTGTGTACAGAGTGAGTGAGAGCGGGTTTGGTGTGAGGTGTGTACAGAGTGAGTGAGAGTGGGTTTGGTGTGAGGTGTGTACAGAGTGAGTGAGAGCGGGTTTGGTGTGAGGTGTGTACAGAGTGAGGGAGAGAGGGTTTGGTGTGAGGTGTGTACAGAGTGAGTGAGAGCGGGTTTGGTGTGAGGTGTGTACAGAGTGAGTGAGAGCGGGTTTGGTGTGAGGTGTGTACAGAGTGAGTGAGAGCGGGTTTGGTGTGAGGTGTGTACAGAGTGAGTGAGAGCGGGTTTGGTGTGAGGTGTGTACAGAGTGAGGGAGAGAGGGTTTGGTGTGAGGTGTGTACAGAGTGAGGGAGAGGGGGTTTGGTGTGAGGTGTGTACAGAGTGAGGGAGAGAGGGTTTGGTGTGAGGTGTGTACAGAGTGAGGGAGAGAGGGTTTGGTGTGTGAGGTGTGTACAGAGTGAGTGAGAGAGGGTTTGGTGTGAGGTGTGTACAGAGTGAGGGAGAGAGGGTTTGGTGTGAGGTGTGTACAGAGTGAGGGAGAGAGGGTTTGGTGTGAGGTGTGTACAGAGTGAGGGAGAGAGGGTTTGGTGTGAGGTGTGTACAGAGTGAGGGAGAGAGGGTTTGGTGTGAGGTGTGTACAGAGTGAGTGAGAGAGGGTTTGGTGTGAGGTGTGTACAGAGTGAGTGAGAGCGGGTTTGGTGTGAGGTGTGTACAGAGTGAGGGAGAGAGGGTTTGGTGTGAGGTGTGTACAGAGTGAGAGCGGGTTTGGTGTGAGGTGTAGAGTGAGTGAGAGCGGGTTTGGTGTGAGGTGTAGAGTGAGTGAGAGCGGGTTTGGTGTGAGGTAGAGTGAGTGAGAGTGGGTTTGGTGTGAGGCGTATTCAGAACCACCTCATGTAGGAACTTTCTGTGCTTTTGGAGGGGACGTCTGGTTACCTTCACCACCACTGGGAACAGATTTTATCTAGAACAGGGTGTTCCACACCAAACTGGTGGAACTGCCCTTTAAGTTGAACAGCACTGCTTCGAGCTAAAACTACCTGAAGTAACAGAAAGTGGGCGGGGCTGGTATTTAACACCACAACAACAGGTGCTAATCAACAAGAAGGTTTCAACTCACAACACTCAAGCCCCACCCACTTTCAGAGCATGAGAGACACGCGTGTTTAAGGTGGTAGTACCTTCAGGCTCCTGCAGGTGGCGCTGCACGAGGATGATGGGGCTATAAACCCCTGCGGGATTTACAAATCATCAAATCAAAAGGAGTGAAGGGGGCGTGGCCTCTGGCTTGCTGTAAATACACCAGATTTGTGTTCAAATAAAGGCCAAACCTTTGACTGGCAGATCAGCTGGAGTAAGGACTCCAGCGCTCTCAGTCTGATCTCCACCTCTCACCCACCCGGCGTTAGCTCGGGGAGCTCCGCGCTCAGCGGCAGCCTCTCTCCCACTTCACAGAGAGTACACTTCTGCTGCTGAATGATCGCCTAGCTGAGCTGCAGCCTCCCTACGAGCCTGGGAGGATCAGAGAGCCAGGACTGCTGAACTGTGTAACCCGGAATAACAGATACGCCTGTTAGCGTTAGCGTTAGCATTAGCTTTATTTATTCATCTTTAATTATGATTATGACCTACATTACTGTCTTGCATGAATGTTTCAGGGCTTAGTTATTATTATTACTATTATTATTATTATTATTATTATTATTATTAGGTACTAGGGCTGCGTGTTGAGATGATATATGAGATATGAGATATGATATGCGTTGTGATACTGCAGTTGCAATGTAATATCCTCTGATGGACTGCGATACTGTAAACGAGGAAAGGTCCACCATAAATACGGGTATGCTAAAGTTAGCGATGCCTCCATGAGCTACTTCTATATACACACACACCAATTAGTCATAACATTGACACCACCTCCCTGTATCTACACCCACTGTCCCCTCCACCAGCTCCACTGACCATCTAAGACACTCTGTAGGTGTACAGGTCCTATACGCTAGTGTCCTAT
Source organism: Prochilodus magdalenae (assembly GCA_024036415.1). Classification (NCBI taxonomy): domain Eukaryota; kingdom Metazoa; phylum Chordata; class Actinopteri; order Characiformes; family Prochilodontidae; genus Prochilodus; species Prochilodus magdalenae. The sequence goes on along the minus strand of JAMWET010002947.1, from coordinate 76,359 downwards.
ACGGTCAGTGGAGCTGATAAGATGGACAGTGGGTGTAGATACAGGGAGGTGGTGTAAATGTTAGGGCTGGTGGGTGTATTGGTAAATCACACTCAATCCTGCAATCCTGAAATCGGGGGTCTCTGCAGCCCCCTCAGCACCGCCCCCTCGCTGTATATGCAAAGACAGCTGAACGCGGCCGGGGATTCATTCAGACGCTTTTATAAACAGAGCCGACCGTTTCTTACTGGACCCGCTTTAATAGAACCGTGAACGGAGAACCTGATTATGTTCTGGCGTCTAGTCCATAACGTTTCAATCTACACCATGCAGTTTATTATTTATCAGTAATTATTAATATTAATAACTTACACTAAATAACGGGGGGGTGTAAAAGAAGCAGGTGCCCACTGGCATCCGGTAAACATGTGCTGGGTCACCTGTGAACAGGAAGCCACGCGGAAACGCCCGAGTGGTCTGCGTGCTAACGATGCAGCGGATGGAGACCAGGCTGGGATTAGCCGGAATATCCCGTAAACCATGATCCGTTTACTCACTGATGGTCTAAGTCATGAGTTTCCGAAGTCCTCCGGTTCTTTCCTCAATGAGTTACATGACCATGTCCATCCGCCCTCATGTCCAAAGAAGTCATGTCCAGAGCCGCATGCAGGAGGACCCTGGAAAAGCTTTTCCGAGACGCAGAGAGTCGAACCGGGCCGAAGGTGGCTTTGCTGCTCTCGACCATGCATCACATGAGGCAACAAGTCCTGTATGACATCATCACAGGTTGGAGTGATGTACTGCAGTGGTGAGCAGGGAGTTCTGGGAGTTCTGGGAGTTCTGGAAGACGTCCTTCGGAGGGTATCCCGTTCGTGTAGCGCTACGTTCCACTGACGCCCCATAGAAACGATAGAATGTGGCTACACAGTCGCTAATGCTGCTAACGCTTTACAGTCTATACGTGATGCTGTCAATCATGCTACATTTCCAAACAGCCAATCAGTAGCTTGTTTCATTCGTATACATATTAGGTCGATGGGAAGGTGGAGCTCCGAAGTAGGCCCCACCTCCACTCACTGACTGAAGACTGATTCGTGCTGCAGGACTTTCCAAAGCAGACAGTCAGAAGGTGACCTCAACTGTGTGTGGGTTAGAGCTAATGGGTAGGCGGGGCTTTGATGCAGGCCTTGCCTCAGGGGTGTGGCTTCACTAAAGTGGAAGTGACGATTATCCTGGACAACGTCCATAGCAGCCAATCAGAAGGTGACCTCAATTTGATATGGTTTAGGGGTAATGAGGAGGTGGGGCTTTGGTGCAGGCCTCGCCTCAGGGGGCGTGGCTTCACTAAACAGTGACTGACAATAATACAGAGACAATGGTGGGGGAGGTGGGGCTTAATCAGTCACTGATAATAATCCACAGACAATGTTAACAATGCACCACAGCAGCCAATCAGAGGCTGGTCTCATTCATATGCAGGGCTCGTGGGGAGGCGGAGCTTTGGTACAGGCCCATTTGATAGGCCCAGATAAGGATTCGTGGATGAAGCCAATCATTCAGCAGTATTTCACAGCAGCCAAACGGAAGCTGGTCTGGTGCTGGCTGGGAGGCGGAGCTTTGGTGTAGGCCCCGCCTCAGAGGCTTGGCTTCGCTAATCGGTCACTGGCTATCATTACAGAGTAAATCATTCAGCAGCACCTCAAAGCAGCCAATCGGAACTCATTCTGATTTAGGCTCCACCCACAATAAATCCCTCCACTAAATGATGACTGATGATATCAACCATGCAGGAGCGCTTCCAAGGCGGCCAATCAGAAGCTGGTCTCGTTCATGTGTGGCTTAGGGCTGGTGGGTGGTGGAGAGACGGGGCTTTCAGGTTTAGATCCCGCCTCTGGAGGCGTGGCTTCATTAACTGGAGATGTTGGGCCTCGTCTTGGAGACACTGGCATTTGTGACCGTACAGGGCTGACCGGTGAAGGGGCGGGGCTTGGCACCCCAGGTCTTCTAGCTGATGCTGAGGACGCGGCTGACGCTGATGTGTGCGGTCTGAAGCCCAAACGTGCCTCCAGTTCACTACACACAGCTAAGCTCCGCCTACCTCCATCTGCCCCTGCTAAATCGGAGCTTTTGGCTCTCTCCTGGCAGCGCTCTACGAAGCTGCCCCTGCGGAGGGTGTCCCGCTCTTTGTCCCGGTCCAGAACAGCCCTGCCTGGGTGAGGACTCCCGCTGCTGCTGCTGGCCAGGGAGCACTGGCTGTGGCCCAGGTGAGCCGGCAGGTCCCGCGGCCTGCTGAACGGAAGGAAAGGAATCTGACGCGGAAGACTTCCTGTGTGAGGGATCACAGGGCGAGCAGAAGTCACATTACCGCGGCTGCTCTCACTCAGCTGGGACTGGAGGCTGGAGGCACAGAGAGACACAGAGACACAGGGAATCACATTAGCATCAGCACATGGTTCGGCAGGAAGAGTTATCAGCCTCAACGTCATCGGGGCTGTCTTAACGTCATCGTGGCTCTGTCTTAACGTCATCGTGGCTCTGTCTTAACGTCATCGGGGCTCTGTCTTAACGTCATCTGGGCTCTAAGTCAACGTCATCGGGGCTCTGTGTCAACGTCATCGGGGCTCTGTGTCAACGTCATCGGGGCTCTGTCTTAACGTCATCGGGGCTCTGTGTCAACGTCATCGGGGCTCTGTCTTAACGTCATCTGGGCTCTGTGTCAACGTCATCGGGGCTCTGTGTCAACGTCATCGGGGCTCTGTCTTAAAGTCATCGGGGCTCTGTCTTAACGTCATCTGGGCTCTGTCTTAACGTCATCTGGGCTCTGTCTTAACGTCATTGGGGCTCTGTCTTAACGTCATCTGGGCTCTGTCTTAACGTCATCTGGGCTCTGTCTTAACGTCATCTGGGCTCTGTCTTAACATCATCTGGGCTCTGTCTTAACGTCATCGTGGCTCTGCCTCAACGTCATCGGGGCTCTGTGTCAACGTCATCGGGGCTCTGTCTTAACATCATCGGGGCTCTGTGTCAACGTCATCGGGGATCTGTGTCAACATCATCGGGGCTCGGTCTCAACATCATCGGGGCTCGGTCTTAACGTCATCGTGACTCGGCCTCTTGATGTCATATGGTCTTGTGTCTGTCTCAACATCATACAGATCTTGTCTTTTTTTTTAAATCAATTTGAAATCAACATGAAATCAATTTTGACACATTTTGAAATCAAGTGACGATTTGATCTTGCTCTTAAGCCGCTCTCTACATGATTTGGATTTTGTCTCTACATCACTTAGACGTTGTCGTGTCTTGGTCTCAATATTGTTTAGTGTTGTCTCAATCTCAACATCATTTGGTCTAGGTCTTGTCAGGTCTAGACGTCATGTGGTCTCGGTTTAGTCTCAGCACTGTTTGGACTTTGTGTCTGAATTTTAACATCATTTGGATTCTGTGTTGTTTTGGTCTCAGTCTCAGACTGGTCTCCTCTTGGTCTCAGTTGTGTCTCTGTCTAGACGACATTGGGTCTCAGTATAGTCTCAATTGTGCCATCAGTCTCAGTCTTGTCTTGGTCTCAGGATCATGTGGTCTTGGCCCCCGTATATTTGGACTCTGTCCTTCCGACTACTATTATAGTCTGGCCACCCCTGGTCAGACATTTTGTTGATTTGGACAGCGACCCGGTCCCCTCTCTTGCTTTCGTCCTCAATCTAAAACGTCGGTTTAGCATGACACAGATGTTTACCTGCAGGTGGAGTTGCGGGTGGAGTGTGTGAGCGAAGCAGCTGGACTCATGTCCGGTGTTCTGGTCAGTGCCAAGTCACACTGATCCAACAGCTCCAGCAGCTCCTCTTCCGTAGGGCCTCCTAAAGCTGCGGCACATACAGGTGAACATCAGTTAAGATCTGCGGTGCCCCCTCAGCTGCTGGATCCTTGTTCATATGTGTGGACCCTTTAAAGGGCTGCTTCCTGACAGCAGGTAGAACTTTAGCCCCACCCATTTATGTTGAAAGGATGCGGCGGGGCTAAACATCTACCTGCTGAACAGTGGGAGCTAAGCTATTACAGGCCGAATGGGCGGGGTTTCCGGATTGGGGAATGTTTTACACGGTGCATCAGATAATTCGGTGTTCCCTGATTTCGGCTGTTTAAAGGAAGGACAGCTCCTCTTACCCTTGATGTCCACTTTCCCAGCAATCTCCATCGCCGTGGTGAGGTCCCACATCTGGATGCTGCCGTTGCTGTGGCCACTGAAGAGGTACCTGCGTGGCCGGGAGCCGATGCGGCTGGACCCCTCGCACTCGTGCACCACAAACGCAGTGATGGAGGTACTGTCCACTGATCGCACCTCACATACCCTACCAGCAGGGGGCGGGAGAGCGAATATATGAGATTTGGAGGAGCAGGTACACCGTTTAGGGCTTCACAGGTGTTTGTGACTGCTCAGGTGTGTTTAAAGGCTAACGGGAGTGTTCGGAGGGTGCCGTGGTTGGACTGTGAGTGTGTGTAATCCACAGAAACTGAACTGAAAGCAGGACGGGTGATGTGGAAGTGTGGAATCTGCTGGCCTGGCGTGTCTTACCTTTTGCCGTTGGAGGAGAGTCGCACGTAGAGCTTATCTGTATCAGGAACCACGCGCTGGATAAACACCTGCTGCTCATCACGCTCCCCGTAAGGACCTGGGAGAGAACCAGAAATCACATAAATCCGTTCTGCTGCTCATACACTCAGGCATCTGAACGTCATGGCATCATCCCAGCCCACCAACTGTGAAACAAGACCACCCTGTAGAGCATAAAACAGGGATTCAACCAGCTGTTCACATCTGGCTCCACTTCAGCTTTGTGCTCAGGTTCCTTAGACAGGGGATGGAGCTGTACTTCTACGTCAGAGTTAGACATGCTAATCTGAAGGAAAGGGGCATGTAGGTCATTATCAGCTCCACTGACCATACAGGACACTCTGTAGGTGTACAGGTCCAGACTGTAGTCCATCTGTTTCTCTGTGTACTGTATTACCCTGTTCTTCAATGATCAGGACCCCCACAGAGGAGGTATGATGTTGGGGGTGGATCATTCTCAGCACTGCAGTGACACTGACGTGGTGGTGGTGTGGGTGGTGCTGGTGTGAGTGGATCAGACACAGCAGTGCTGCTGGACACCTCAGTGTCACTGCTGGACTTAGAATCGTCCACCAACCAGAACCGTCCTGTGGGGCAGCGTCCTGTGGGGCAGCGTCCTGTGGGCAGTGTCCTGTGGGCAGCGTCCTGTGGGGCAGCGTCCTGTGGGCAGTGTCCTGTGGGCAGCGTCCTGTGGGGCAGCGTCCTGTGGGGCAGCGTCCTGTGGGCAGTGTCCTGTGGGCAGCGTCCTGTGGGGCAGCGTCCTGTGGGGCAGCGTCCTGTGGGGCAGTGTCCTGTGCCCACTGATGAAGGACTAGAGGATGACCAACACTGCACTGTGCAGCAGCAGATGAGCTATCGTCTCTGACTGTCCATCTACAAGGTGGACCAGCAAGGTAGGCGTGTCTAATAGAGTGGACAGTGAGTGGACACAGTGTCTCAACACTCCAGCAGCACTGCTGTCTGGTCCACTTAACTGGACACTGAGTGTAGAACAAGAAGGTGTGCCTAATAAAGCGGCGGGTGAAAATGCAAACAAGAAAACCAACACGTGTTTCACAATGATCAGGCAACTAACGTGCGCACGCCAGGCCGCTTACCGATCTCTGTGCCTGCGGCGCAGCCTCCGTGTCCGTCGATATCGTCCAGCGAGAGGATTTTGAAGGAGGTGAGGGGGGTGGAACCGGGCTGCGTGGAGATCATGCCTCGGAAGCGCGTGACGGTCCAGGTGCGGACGTGGTTGTTGTCTGCACACACTGCAAACCCAAAACAGAGTCAACTCAGTGAACGCCGGCGTCACCTACGGGCCCGTGTTTCATAAATAAATACCGCACCAGCGCCGGAACCAGTGTAGCAGATTTAATGACAAGATACACTCAGAGTTTACAACGAGCGCTCAAGCTCTACACACACTTGCGCATGCACTCATGCACTCGCGCACACACGCTGGAGTCTGTGAGTCATTAGGTGTGTGTAAACACACGTGTGTGTACTGTTCTGTGTCCTAAAGCAGCGGCTCTCAAGCTTTTCTGCTGCAAAGCCCACCGGAAAATAACTACAGGGCTTAGCAGCCCCCCAGAGCACAGCCAGCAGCCCTGTTGTCTCAATCTGAGGACGTTTAATTATCCTGCTGCTAGTGTGACGATTTTATTAGTACGTGTCCATTAACATACATATACTAATATTAATATTCCTAATATAACACTGACATGGTTCTATATGAAGCTTCCAGCCCACTACGGACTACTGCCTCCACCCGAGTACACGCCCATGGACCACTAGATGGTGCTTCACCGCCCACAGGTTAAGAAACCCTGTCCTAAACCATCTATAGGTCTGGACCGCCTTAATGAAGACCTAGATGTAGTTTGAGTGGGTGGAGGGAAGTTTGGAGATGTAGATGGAGAAAAGATTTGGGTGACTATCGACTTGCAGTGATGCAGTGTTAGCCTCAGAGCTCAGAGCACATGTGGGCACTGAGCACGTCCTGGCTGACCGAATGCACAGGCTGTAAACCAGGTTATTCCCATAGGCAGGGTTTAACTAGCTTAGGGCTTAGCTACATGCTAATCCTTTAGCTTTAGCTTCATGTTGTAACTGAGCAGCAGGTTCAGTCTAAACACTGATTACCTACTGTAACAGCTCAGGTCCTGCTGGTTTACACACCTGGAGGGTTAGAATTCTGACAGGTGCCCATATCACATTAAGGGGGTAAAGGGGGCGTGGCCTTTGTCTTTATTCCCAGAGCAGCACTGTCACTAATTCTGATTACCGCAGTGTTGTGGGATTACAGACGAGCTACTGTACCTGAGATGAGGTGCTTCTCTGACAGCATGATCTTAGTAACAGGGCTGCGGTGGACAGAGAAGGTCTGGAAGAGCTGGGGTCCGGAGCCCACCGTCTCCGGGTGCTGCACGATCACACGCACTGTACCAGAACTGGTGCCATATGCGATCTCGATCCAGTTCCCGCTGTCACCTGTCACAGACACACACACAGGGGGTCCATCAGACATCACTGGCGTTCCGTGACCGACACCACTATTGGTTCCTCCCATAGACTCCCATTCAGCTTCACCCCATTCAAACCCCACCGGGTCCTTCAACCTACAGCCACTATACAGCACGTACTCACTGGACAGATCCCCAACACTAACCCACAGCCGTACTGACCCCACTCCCTCGTTCCTCAGTGAGGCGGATTTAGACAGGAAGTAAGGTGCTGATTTAGGAGACAGGTATGTGTGTGAGGGTCAGTGTGCGGCTTTCGTACTTGTTTTGGGTGTGAGGTAGACGCTGAGGGCCGTGATGGCGTCCTCGCTCGGATCTCTGTACAGTTCCGTCACCAGCAGGTCGTTATCCTTCATCCGCAGTGGAAACTTCTGCACGTCTGCAAACCAACACACAACCACACGTGTACACATGAACCCGCACACAGCCTCCCCAATACACAACCACCATCATCACAGAGCAGGGGGGCACGTCACACACTGGGGACTTGAAGCATGGCCACTTTGTCGGAAACCCACACCTCTATCCCTTCACCTCTGAAAAGTTTTTGACCGAGGCAAGTACGAAGTAGGGGTTTCCGATAAAGTGGCCACTCAGTGGAACAGTACTGACCTATGTAATAGATAGACCCATTGTTACAGCCGAGGATGAGGAAGGAGCCGGCAGTGTCGTAGCTGTTAATAGGAACCACATCCTGGTTCTGTAGAGAGAGCAGGGAGACGTCATTACATGGAATGAAGCTTATCTCTGTTATAAAGCTGTTATTAACATGATCTCTGCTATAAAGCTGTTATTAACATTATTTCTGCTATAAAGCTGTTATTAACATTATTTCTGCTATAAAGCTGTTATTAACATTATTTCTGCTATAAAGCTGTTATTAACATTATCTCTGCGATAAAGCTGTTATTAACATTATTTCTGCTATAAAGCTGTTATTAACATTATTTCTGCTATAAAGCTGTTATTAACATTATCTCTGCTATAAAGCTGTTAACATTATTTCTGCTATAAAGCTGTTATTAACATGATCTCTGTTATAAAGCTGTTATTAACATGATCTCTGCTATAAAGCTGTTATTAACATTATCTCTGTTATAAAGCTGTTAACATTATCTCTGCTATAAAGCTGTTATTAACATTATCTCTGCTATAAAGCTGTTATTAACATGATCTCTGTTATAAAGCTGTTATTAACATGATCTCTGCTATAAAGCTGTTATTAACATGATCTCTGCTATAAAGCTGTTATTAACATTATCTCTGCTATAAAGCTGTTAACATTATCTCTGTTATAAAGCTGTTAACATTATCTCTGCTATAAAGCTGTTAACATTATTTATGCTATAAAGCTGTTATTAACATTATCTCTGTTATAAAGCTGTTATTAACATTATTTATGCTATAAAGCTGTTATTAATGCCACTTTTGCTTTTAAACTTGTTTAAGCTGTGCCACCAAGTAACACACAGACAGACAGACAGACAGACATATTTAGGCACAGACAGGTAGCAGAGATAGAGACAGACAGACAAGTAATAGAGACAAAGACATACACAGGAACAGACAATGAGAGAGGCAGACAGACAGGAATACATGAAGACAGACCAACAGATACATATAGAGGGAAAGGGGCAGACAGGCAGACAGACAGGTAGACAGACAGACAGGCAGGAAGCCAGGCAGACAGGTAATGTGTGCTACAGTTCCAGAAACAGCCACACACTGTCTACACAATAAACAGACAATTACACCCAGGTATTTACCCACACACACCAGGAGGAAACATCAAAGCAGGAATCAACGCTCCGAGGCGTCAACAATAACCACAACCAGGTACAGAGCGCAGAACACAGAGCGCAGAACACAGAGCGCAGAACACCGAATACAGAACACAGAGCGCAGAACGCAGAGCGCAGAGCGCAGAGCGCAGAGCGCAGAACGCAGAGCGCAGAACGCAGAGCGCAGAACGCAGAACGCAGAACGCAGAGCGCAGAACGCAGAGCGCAGAACGCAGAGCGCAGAACGCAGAGCGCAGAACGCAGAGCGCAGAACGCAGAACACAGAGCGCAGAACACAGAGCGCAGAACACAGAGCGCAGAACGCAGAGCGCAGAACACAGAGCGCAGAACGCAGAGCGCAGAACGCAGAGCGCAGAACACAGAGCGCAGAGCGCAGAACGCAGAGCGCAGAACGCAGAGCGCAGAACACAGAGCGCAGAACACAGAGCGCAGAACACAGAGCGCAGAACACAGAGCGCAGAACGCAGAGCGCAGAACACAGAGCGCAGAGCGCAGAACGCAGAGCGCAGAACGCAGAGCGCAGAACACAGAGCGCAGAACGCAGAGCGCAGAACACAGAACGCAGAGCGCAGAACGCAGAGCGCAGAACACAGAGCGCAGAACACAGAGCGCAGAACACAGAGCGCAGAACGCAGAGCGCAGAACACAGAGCGCAGAACGCAGAGCGCAGAACACAGAGCGCAGAGCGCAGAACGCAGAGCGCAGAACGCAGAGCGCAGAACACAGAGCGCAGAGCGCAGAACGCAGAGCGCAGAACGCAGAGCGCAGAACGCAGAGCGCAGAACGCAGAGCGCAGAACACAGAACGCAGAGCGCAGAACGCAGAGCGCAGAACACAGAGCGCAGAACACAGAGCGCAGAACGCAGAGCGCAGAACACAGAGCGCAGAACACAGAGCGCAGAACACAGAGCGCAGAACACAGAGCGCAGAACGCAGAGCGCAGAACACAGAGCGCAGAACACTCAATACAGAACACAGAACACCGAATACAGAACGCAGAATACAGAACGCAGAACACTGAATACAGAATACAGAACACCGAATACAGAACGCAGAACACTGAATACAGAGCGCAGAACCCAGAGCGCAGAACGCAGAGCGCAGAACGCAGAACACCGAATGCAGAACACAGAACACCGAATACAGAGCGCAGAACACAGAACACCGAATACAGAGCGCAGAACACAGAACAAATAATCCACTGATGTACGGTGTTCCTGGAATTTAGTTACTGTACACACGATCATCACCTGCAGACCACTCGTCCTGATAACTATATATATATATATATACACACACACATTATAAACACAGTATTAAATAATCTCTATTTATCTCACCACTAAACGAGCAGTTATATGTAAATCAGCTCTGCTCTGATTGGTCGCCCTGTGTTAAGCCATGCTAAAGGAGCAGTCCAGGCTGAAACACTCCTTCAGTGCGAGTGGGCAGGGCTAAACCACTGCAGGCTGAACCGGCTTTGTGACATCACAAAGGTACTGGGCTGGCTTCTGCGGCCTGGGCGCCACATACGGACCGGATGGGTACGGACTGGATCGGACAGCACAACCCTGACTCTGAAACGGACAGCTCCTGGTTTTTATGATACTGGCCCTTTAAGCATGTGTTCACATCCAGAAGGAAGGAAAGTGAGGCAACTGACCTGCCAGTGTTTGGTCACAGCGTTCCACACCCCCACCTTCCCCGTGTGGCTGGTGGCAATCAGCTGATTCCCCACGAAGAACAGAGCCTCTACTGGAACATTGAGGCTGAACACCCCTGCGGCACACGGAGCGGAGAGGAGGGAGAGATTAGGGTTATCCTCAGAGCTGGTCTATCAGCGCTGCGGAGGCACAGGCTGTCCAGAGCGGCTCACGCTCAGCAGCGGCTCTCGCGGCTCTGTGTGGTCTACCGAGCAGCTTTACCCATAAACAGGTCAACTTCAAAACCAGGCCCATCCGGGTTCCAGCCCGTCGTCCTGTTTTACCATAATCCGCCACTCCACTGGTAATTACCCCAGCTCGATTCAGCAGAAACGACACGGAGCAGGTTATTAAAGACGTCAACAGAACCGCTCTAGAGTTCTAGCTCAAGTCAGGACTGCTCACAGTGGTGGTGAAGGTAACCAGACGTCCCCTCCTAAAAGCTCCCTCACAGACAGTTCCTACAGGAGGTGGTTCTGAATACGCTGCCTGATGTCTGAGACGCTGTTTATGATAGTGTGGAGGAGTACATGAAGGGTGTTATAAACCGGTCCCCAAAGAAAACATTACACTCACCATCAAATCACCGCATCATGTACACTGTAACATATACATACATACATACATACATATAGACACCAGCCATAACATTAAACCGCCTCTCTGTATCTCCACCCACTGTCCACTCCATCAGCTCCACTGTCCGTACAGGACACTCTGTAGGTGTACAGGTCCAGACTGTAGTCCATCTGTTTCTCTGTGTACTGTATTACCCTGTTCTTCAATGGGCAGGACCCCCACAGGACCACCACAGAGCAGGTATGATGGATCATTCTCAGCACTGCAGTGACACTGACGTGGTGGTGGTGTGGTAGTGTGTGTGGTGCTGGTGTGAGTGGTTTAGACACAGCAGTGCTGCTGGACACCTCAGTGTCTCTGCTGGACTGAGAATCGTCCACCGACCAGAAAAGGTGTTGAGAGTTTTAAAACAGCAGACAGAGACGAACAGGCGACTCTAGACCACCGGGGGTTAATGAAGGTAGGTGGGCCGTAACGCTAGCTATAGTGGAGAACCAGCAAGCCGGCAAAAACACGCGCCACAAAACGGACCAAATATGCTTTAACGTCGCCCCCAAGCACTTCCTGTGTGTTAGACCTTCCCATCAGGATTGGTTTGGTACTGGTAAAAGTGTTTAATTTGTTTTTATTTTTGTAAATTTGTTTTCTAAAATGTAATTGTTTTATTTGTAAACACTTTTTTTTAAATTTTGTTTTCAGAAATGTAATAGTTTTTGCAAATTTTTGTAAATGTTTTTATTTTTGTAATTTAGTTTAAATTTTTGTAATTTTGTTTAAATTTTTGTAATTTTGTTTTTATTTTTGTAATTTAGTTTTCTTAAATGTAATTTTTTTCATTTGTAAAAAAAATGTTTTGTAATTTTGTTTTCTTAAAAATTTTTTGTTTGTAATTTTGTTTTCTTAAAAATTTTTTGTTTGTAATTTTGTTTCCTAAAATGTAATTTTTTTGTTTGTAAATTTGTTTTTATTTTTGTAATTTTGTTTTTATTTTTGTCATTTTGTTTTCTGAAATGTTAATTTGTTTTGCACTTCTTGGCCACTGTAAGATGCAGATCTTTTGACTCGGTCATGTCGCGGTCAGTCTGGCAGGTCTGTGAGTCTGACACAGACCACTAACGCAGCTTTCACATGTGTATGGTCGACGGATGACAGCAAACCGGGATGATGACACCGGTACAGGTGAAACTGTATTAGAGGAGAACCCCTGTACGTCAGCCCTGAGAGCATTGGAACATCTGGTTTGCCGCCATCGGTCCACCATACGGGTGAAAGCTGCATCAGTGGTCGGACTGACAGATCTGCCAGACTGACCACGTTTTCTATCAGCACAAGCAAAGCCCACAGTTTCAGTACTGTAGCCAAAATTCAAAAGATCTATATCTCCATCTAGTGTCTGAACTGGGAACCACAGGTCCCTGTGACCAAGGGGTCTCGGGCAGGACGGCAGAAACACATAATCGCTGAACTGCATGGAAAAACAAGGACAGGAGCACCAATAATTACCAATCTCATTTCCATTGCCATCAGGACAGATAGACCATAATATGATCTCAGTGCCCGATGCCACAGCAACCATCTTGTCATTGTCTGCCAGAGAGCCACCCATGACCTTGGCGTTGAGTGCCACTCTATCAATAACCCAATCTAGCCTGGGGCTCGTAAACACCTGCTGCCACCCCGTTGACTCCTTCACCCTGGAACAGACATACAAAGGGACTTTAGATCAGTCGTATCGCCCCCTACACTTCCTGTAGTGTATTACAGTCTGTCAGAATGAGCGTGTGGGTCATATCGCCCCCTACACTTCCTGTAGTGTATTACAGTCTGTCAGAATGAGCGTGTGGGTCATATCGCCCCCTACACTTCCTGTAGTGTATTACAGTCTGTCAGAATGAGCGTGTGGGTCATATCGCCCCCTACGCTTCCTGTAGTGTATTACAGTCTGTCATAATGAGCGTGTGGGTCATATCACCCCCTACACTTCCTGTAGTGTATTACAGTCTGTCAGAATGAGCGTGTGGGTCGTATCGCCCCCTACGCTTCCTGTAGTGTATTACAGTCTGTCAGAATGAGCGTGTGGGTCATATCACCCCCTACGCTTCCTGTAGCGTATTACAGTCTATCAGAATGAGCGTGTGGGTCGTATCGCCCCCTACACTTCCTGTAGCGTATTACAGTCTGCCAGAATGAGCATGTGGGTTGTATCGCCCCCTACACTTCCTATAGTGTATTACAGTCTGTCAGAATGAGCGTGTGGGTCGTATCGCCCCCTACACTTCCTGTAGTGTATTACAGTCTGTCATAATGACCATGTGGGTCGCATCGCCCCCTACACTTCCTGTAGTGTATTACAGTCTGTCAGAATGACCCAGTCTGCAGTCGTAGGTCATCAGCAGTAATAAGGAGCCACTAGGTGACGACACTAACCTGTAACAGACCACAAACTGTGTGTAGGCCACAGCAATCCAGTTGTGGTGTCCACATATGATCCGAACCATTCCAGGATCGGAAACTTGACCTGGGGGAATAAACCGGCACCCAGAATGAGGACACAAGAATGAGGACTGGCCGCTTAGGGCCACACCAGTGATTACAAAACCCAGGAACAGAATCTCAGTACACCAGGAGAGAACACGAGTGAGATGATCTGGTACCTGTCACTCTCTCCTCTGTAGCAGCTTTACCCAGAATGCCTGAGTTGCCCAGGTTGGGCGGCATGGTGTTACTGCGTCTGACAGGTGCTCTCTCTATTGGCCCAGTTCGTCCACCCATGAACTGAGGACCCGCCACGCTGTGTCTGTTCCTGCGCTTAACTGGGTACACTGAGTATACAGACACACACAGGGACAGACAGACAGACAGGGACAGACAGACACACAGGGAGGGACACAGGGAGGGACAGACAGACACACAGGGAGGGACAGACAGACACACAGGGAGGGACACAGGGAGGGACAGACAGACACACAGGGACAGACACACAGGGACAGACACACAGGGACAGACACACAGACACACAGACAGACAGACAGGGACAGACACACAGACAGACACACAGACACACAGACAGACACACAGACACACAGACAGACAGACAGGGACAGACACACAGACAGACAGACAGGGACACAGGGAGGGACAGACAGACAGGGACAGACAGACAGGGACAGACAGACAGGGACACAGGGAGGGACAGACAGACAGGGACACAGGGAGGGACAGACAGACAGGGACACAGGGAGGGACAGACAGACAGGGACACAGGGAGGGACAGACAGACAGGGACACAGGGAGGGACAGACAGGGACACAGGGAGGGACAGACAGGGACACAGGGAGGGACAGACAGGGACACAGGGAGGGACAGACAGACAGGGACACAGGGAGGGACAGACAGACAGGGACACAGGGAGGGACAGACAGACAGGGACACAGGGAGGGACAGACAGGGACACAGGGAGGGACAGACAGACAGGGACACAGGGAGGGACAGACAGGGACACAGGGAGGGACAGACAGACAGGGACACAGGGAGGGACACAGGGAGGGACAGACAGACAGACAGACAGGGACAGACACACAGGGACAGACAGACAGACAGACACATTAGAACCTTTGGACTGTTATATTTATTTGACTGGTTTGTATAAACAGAGGAAAGAAGAACACGGCCCCCTCTAATTAAGGCGGTGCACTCACCTGGAGGCGGCAGGTAGCCATTAAAGAGCACCGAGCCACATGACGACCGGTCTAGCTCATCACACAGCTGCAGCTTCCGCACTGCCGAGTAAACACAAACAAACGAGCCTGTAAACAAGCTAGAAGAGCCAACCGGAATTCTCTACAGGACAGGATTCCCACTGACGTCAAACGACCAGAGAGGCGTAGGGGACGGGCCCCGCTCTTACCCAGCGGAGTGATCCCATAGAACTCAGCCTCATGCATCAGCAGGTGCACATCTATAGACCTGCAACAGCGAAGACGCACAGTCAGCACACTCGCCCTCAGCACAGCTCTACTAACTGGCACGGTCACCGTGCGTACGTACACCCGATCAGGCACATCCATCATTAATCAGAACACAGAAATAAAACATTACCTACTGATTCATTCGTCTGATACGTCAAAATACGTGTGTGTGTGTGTGTGTGTGTGTGTGTGTGTGTGTGTGTGTGTGTGTGTGTGTGTGTGTGTATATATATATATATATATATATATATATATATATATATATATATATATATATATATATATATATATATATATATAAATATTTATATACACAAAATGATCAAACTGTCGGCCCACTAACGGCAGAGCTGGCGGCCCCCTGGTGTTGCGCTCAGGAATTCTGGGCTCAGGTTTTCCGTTCTCACCGCAGTTCACTGGTTCTCTGTTCCGTTATACGTTGTGAAAACGTTAAAAGTATAGAAAGTCATTTTAAATGTCTTTCTGTATGTTAGTTTATGTTATAAAATTACAGACCTGTACATTTAAAATAAGGGAACTCAAAACTATTAGATCTCGTGTGCAGGACATCCGAGGACGGACCAGCAGCGGAAAACGGTCAGCAGGGCTCTGACCTGGTCAGACTGGTATCCTCTGGTAACTGGGAACTTGGTGTTTATGCCATTAGCACAACATAACAAACACGATCTGGAGAAAAACATGTCTGTTCTGTCATGAGCACCATAGAAACGATAGCTGATTAGCTGAAGCACGGTTTGGTGGCAGTGGGCTCTAATGCTAGCTAGCTACAGCTAGCACCCCTAGCTAACATTAGCTCCCACTGGCAGACCCCTTGACTAGTTATAGGGTGCTTCTAGCTGTGAACCCACTTCTTCATGTTCCAGGTCTCTAGCTGAGCTATGCTAGGTAGCTGGCTATCTGCGCTAATGAAGAGAGAGTTAGTTATAGCTACAGCTAGCTGTATTAGCGTTAGCTGGACAGCTCATAGAAACAGTTAACCACTGAGACATGAGGACGTGGGTTCAGACTTACCAAGCCCATGATGCTGCAGAGTTTCAGGAGTTCACAGTCATCACGGTAAGGGTCAGTAATGCGAGCGTGAAGGACGTCGTTTATTGTTATTGATCTTTATTAATTTAAACTTCGGGTTATATAACCCTGTACAGCCTGCATGTATGCACAGCTCCCCCATTACACGTACACGGATAAGGAGGAGTTACCTGGGGTGCAGCTCCTTAGTGCGCAGGAAGTTCAGAATGGGGGCGAACAGAGAGGGATCTCGATCTATGAAGATCTAAACAAAACAACACAGCAGAATAAAACCACAACCATCAAAGAAGACGATACGAAAGATGATGACATGAATGAATACAAACTCGTACCGCTCCGGTTTCATCTTTCAGCGTGGATATTCGTCCGCTCAGGAGGCTGCGCAAAGAAAAGAAAGATACTGTCAGTCTAAGGGGCTTATTACCCAAATCATGTCTCCACAGTTCCATCTGTGGAGCAACGAACGAGATCAGATATGACCTAACACACTGCAGACCGGGAGCCTCACACACGGCACCCCCTAGTGGTGAGACCCCCGTGCTTACACTGCATCTCATAACAGTATGACAGATCAGTCTGACTGTGAAGAGGTCACATGGCGCCTTCTGTAACGACTGTAGGGTCAAAATCGGCCACGTCTCAGCAACCATCTCAGCCATGACTTGTATTTGATATTGTGTTCTAGATATGGGGTTCTATGTAATATAGAACATGTTATCAGAGCATCAGGGCTGGATTTATAACAGGCCTTACAGACACAGAACACAAGCTCTGAAACTCAGCTGGTTTGATATCGTCCATTAACCAATCACATGACTGTTCTGAATAAGGTCACATGTTCACTGATACCCAGGACGACCCACCGCTGTCCTGCTGACTGAAGGAGGGAATGGTAACCAGAAAGGTACTCACCTCGAGAAGAAGGAGTCTGGGACCCATGTCAGAGTCTGCTTGGAGGTGCTGAACCTGTAGAAATGATTGGCAGTTTAAAGGTTAAAGGTCAGGCTAGAGAAACGTGGGGACCAGCTAACTGTGATCCCTAACGGGTGCAGTTCGTAGGGAGTCAGGGACACGCTGAGTACTAACCCTGAAGGACCACTGACCTGAACACTGAATAAACAGGGTGCCAGGCTGTTGGCTGGCTGGTTGGGGTCACAGGTCAGCATCAGGTATTGATCGACTAGCAAAGTTCATGTATCAGTATCTAAACTGAAAAGACTGGATCAGTGGATCCCTAATTTTAATACTTTAAAAAAGATAAAAATTTCTTGTGCAGAAGGAATAATGATAACTGGAATCACCGCGATCCAAACTCGGCACAGTCTAGAGTATTAACAGGGTACTAGACTCCTAACAGTAACAGAATTACTACAGAGTTACCACATGGGCTTCATTCTAATCCTAATTCATTAATAACGACGCACTATTAACACGACTTTCAGGAGAAGCTGTTTAAACATGTCAGTAAAATCACATGCATGTGGAAGAAGATGAAAGAACTTTGGCTTGGACGATTTAATATATCTATAGAATTAAACAGTTACGCTGTAAACATGTGGTTCAGTGTGAAACACCCTGTTCTAGATACAGCACTGTTCCCAGTGGTGGTGAAGGTAACCAGACGTCCCCTCTAAAGTCTCCCTCACAGGAAGTTCCTACAGGAGGTGGTTCTGAATACGCTGCCTGATGTCTGAGACGCTGTTTATGATAGTGTGGAGAAGATCTCAGCCTTAAACTCCATTCATGGTGGAGGGATACATGCTGCAGGGCGCTGTGAGGTCAAATAGTCCCCCAAAGGAACTTAGTATTTCCAGGTTTTCATCATCAACATTCCATACACACTCAGAAGACACGTGTAGGTTCACTGGTGGTCTAGAAAGTCAATACAGCATCTATATGTGTGTTCAAGACATGGAGAACCCTGGTTCCCATCACCACCACTGCACTGAACATCTGAACCACCTCACACCAAACCCGCCCTCGCTCACTCTGTACACACCTCACACCAAACCCCATACTTTGTACACACCTCACACCAAACCCTCTCTCTCCCTCTCTCTGAATGATGGAGAGAATTTGGGTGGAGCTGCCCTTTAATCACTGTCAGTCTGATCTGTATGGAGGACTCGGATCTCAGAACCTTCAGCAACAAATCCAGACCCGATTCGTCCCTGAGACTCAGATCTCTGCCCTGATAAGCCCCTTTAGGTGGGTGTTTTAGAGAGTTTGAACAGACAGGAAGTGTGTTCAGGAGTAAAATGAGTCAGTAACAGACAGACAGCCCTCAGGAAGGGGAGAATCTGAGACTTGCCTCTTTCCTCCGACGTTTAAATGAATGATTTCTCCAGCCGCTCTCGCCATTCCGGCCTTCGGGTCAGACGAACATGTTCAAGAAGCGGATATTGTTAAAAACGAGCTCGTTCATAAGCTTTAAAATTAACAGATACAAACAAAATGAGTAAATAAACACAGACAGGAAACCTCCCAAAGCTCCCCTCTCTCCGGCTTCCGGTTTCAGCCTCAGCTTCCGCCTGTCCCCGCTGCTGCTCTGTCCAACAGCGCTCCCAGCGGCCGCCCTGTGGAACTACAGGCAATGTGAGCAGAGCCAGCAGAACCGGTCCGGGCGGGTTTTCGCCACTTATATCTCGATTTAGATGATAGAGTGTGATATATGTTTTATCTAATAGTGCTTTAGAAACGAACTACCTATATTTAAAGCACTAGGAGATTTAGTGTTATACACTTCAGCAGAGTAGACTGCCCGCTGCAGTTCGTGTGTTTCACCAGCAGGTGTCAGTAAAGCGCTGTTTGTAAAAGCGTCTAGTAACGCAAGAGGGCGCCCATGAGAGAGTCATCAATGAATAGGAGCATAGGAAGCTGAAGAAGAGCTAAAGGAAAAATTAAGCAGATGTAGCCTTAAATATTAATATAAATATAATTTCATTATTTCATATCATAATATTTAACCATATATTTAATATGTTCATAGTAGAGGATACATCTAGGTATGTTGAAAATAAAAATAAATATTATCTTTAATATTTAATATTAAAATGTTTCTAATAATTTACATTATTGTACTATTATTATTTTACTCCTAATATTTTTATTTCGTTAACGGTGTGCTTAAATGTGCACACAAACTTTTTTCTTTTATTCTTTTATTATCTATAATTTAAATTTAATTACTTAAAAGATTTTTTCTCCTTCAGTAATCGGCTCAGGACCAACTGGAGGAGGAGAACCCTCAGGGCCCTCAGGTGGGACCTAGAAATGCTTGTTTGTGTGTTTTTATTTTATTTTTAGTTTATAATATTTTGCTTGTATTTAAGCTCTGTAAGTGCCCCAGTACTACTTGGTTCACTGTAAAGTTCTGGACGGGTTAAATTTCCCGAACCTCGCCAGTTCTTTCATTTTCTCTTTAATAAAGAACCACAAAGCTGGTGGGGAAGTTAGTGAGCATGTCTGAAGGCTGCAGCAGCAGTGGTGATCCTGCAGTGACCTCGTGTCTTTAAATCCACTGCTGCTGCTACAGACAGTAAACCGCCTACAGTGTTAATTAGCGACTCGTTTGTAGCTGTGTTCCTGAACGGCTAATGCTAGTCTAGCTACAGTGTTAGGAAGTGGATAGCGGACCACTGTAGGCCCTCTGGGGTTCGGCTTTGTCCGGGCATCCCTCCGGTGGGTACAGTATTCGAGAAAATTCCCTAGTCACGTGTTTCCCACTCACAGTCCAGTTTACTTCTTCTTCCTTCATTTCTTATATTTGTTATAGTTTGTAAATATTTATGTTTATGTGTTTATATATAATTTAATACATATTTTTTAGCAACAAATTAGCAGCAGATACTTCTTTTTTCTCTCAGTCGTTTGTAATATTTCTCAAATTAAAGTCTACACACATTTAAATCTGTTTAAAGAAGATGAAACACTATTAGATCTTGTACACAGGACAGAGTCGCTAGCGGACTGATATATGGCTATGATCTGGGTAACTAGCACCTGTTAGCCTAGCGTTAGCTGTAAGAACTCGATCAAATGGACTGTATATATGAAACTGAAATGAAGTGCTAGTGCTAATGAGAGCTAGCTTGTTTGGGAGCTACTGTAGCTACTGTTAGCAATGGCTTCTAGCTAGCATAGCTAGCTTAATATAAACAATACCTATGGAAGTCTATTATTCCCACCGTTTGTGAAAACCAAAATATGCCTCTGCATTTCAGTGTTTGAGTGCTATGGTACACTATAATAACACAGTCATATCATTTCTGGAGACTCTGTATGCTAACACGCTATCACTAAAGCACAACACGGGTGAAAACACTTCATTTACGTCATTCTAGATCTTCTGGAAGTTCTAGATAACTGACACTGAATACGTCTGTTCACTGTGAGTCACTGTGAAACCGCTACCAGCTCAAATATCCGCTAATACGTTACAAGCCTTTAGAGCTTCAGATCTCCGCTTTCATCTAGAGCTACTTCTCCGTTCCACCTTAAATGCTACAGGTTCCTAATTGCACTAGAATGCAGTGTTTTAAGGTGGCACAGACAACTAGAACGAGAAGCTTCAGCCTCAACAGAAAGTGTTCATGCAAATCATTGTTAGCTTAGTGCTAACACTCAACTGGAATCCTATAGGGATGCTAACAGAAGTTAGCATGAATGGTTTTGGGATTGGTGTTTCTGACCCGGTCTTGACATTTGTGGCCCACACAGCTCAGTTCCCCACCGACAAAAACCAGTAGGCTAAAGGCCGGCCGGTCGTCTGGGTGAAGCTCGGAAGGCGTTTGGAGGTAAATAGAATTCCATAAACTGGGAATCTGCCGTGTCACAAGCTGTAGGTATGAAGGAAGCAGCTGTTCAGATTCTGGACTCTCACATTTCTTTCTTTCGGAGTTGTGTAGGTATCTCACCCCACCTGTACTGGAGGAGGCGGGGCTTAAACTTGTGCACGGCAGGAGCAGTAAAGCAACACCGGGACAGCCATGCATCCTCACACCAGCTCACCTGCTGACCCACGGTCAGCTTCCTACACACGCACCACACACCTGCTCCCTCACGTATACGCCAGACTGTCAGAACCTGCAGGTCAGATCCAGTCCACAGTCCTTCCAGCAGGAAGTGCCCAGAGGAAGACCCTTCGCTCTGGGTTAATCCAGCTTCTCAATATTAGAACAGAGGAGGGCCTGGGCACCGACAAGCAGAGGGCATGGGCACCAACAAGCAGAGGGCATGGGCACCAACAAGCAGAGGGCATGGGCACCAACAAGCAGAGCCGAAGCTCTGAAGTCTTCACCTCCATTAAAATGTCCTTTAGCGTGTCCTCTGAGTTACCATCAGAAATAAACAAAATAAAAACCCTTTCACTGTTTTTATCAGTCTTTCATTGGGTTTAGAGTTTAGGTCACATGACACAACAATAATATAACAGATAAAAGAATAATAAATAATAATTCCTGCAATTAAAACAAGTCCATAAATTCTGTATGGTGGTTACTGCATATTATTAGAAATAAATAAAAACCGCATGTAATAAAAGATAACATGCATTAAATTAATTTATACTGTATAAAATATCTGTACTATTACAGTAAAACAAATTAATGACACATTTTTAATAATAAGTGTATTATTAACCCACACAGGCTGGTATTTAAAACGCTGATTTACAGACATACGGCCCACATTCACAATAAAAACAGACGATCATTATTTAAGAATTTATTTTTATTTTATAAACGAATACTGGGGTTTATTCTACTGGGTGATGTTGTTACTATGGTGAAATGCCAGGGGCTGAGCTGGTGAAACTAGGTTTACAGTTTGGAGAATAGAAATCTTAATGTTAATGTTTACTCTGACTGTGAGAACACGCTGCTACTGTTATGGGCAGGGTTGTCTGGCGCTCCTGCCATTCCTCCCTCCCTTTCTAACTTAAAAAAAAATAATTCTAAATTTAAATTTCATTATGTTAATATCATATCATATTAAATTCAGCACTGGGAAGTGAATGGGTTAAGGAACGGTGGCTTCAACCCGGACTCAAACAGATGCTGATCTTTCACTTGGTGTTTTGGATCTTCTCAGAGAATTCCAAGAAAATTTGTAAATTGAAAATTGTGCTTTTTTAGTTTTTCTGTAAAACCTGAATTTAAAATTAAATCTTAAATAAATAATTTACAAACTATTACAGCATACGCAAATAATGTAGCATAAACCATAAAGTAGACGGAATATACCTTGATGCTCATAAATGTAGCCATGTGCAAAAATTTGGGCACCCCAATAGGATACTATGTTTTGATTTTCTAAATTTGAATATCACATTTTCCACAAAGAACAAACAAAAAGTCTTTGTTTCTAAACTTTCATAACAATAGCACACAGAATACACATCAGTGTTTACACAAGCCACGCCCCCTTATGTTAAATTCAGTCAATACACAGTAATTAAGTGTAGATATGTGCAGTAGTGTTCTCTGGGGTTTTATCATCACCTAGAAAATCAACAATAACGTAAACAGATCAAAGACTCCGGATCCAACTGTCAAATGATCAATAATCAATGACACATCATAAATACAGGGTATAAATATATACAGTGGAAGTTATTTACAGTAACGCACAGCAGTGTTTTTATAAAACAGATGGAATCACAAATATTCTAAGTTCTAAACTGAATTATAAAAAACAAACTTGTTGATATTAATGTTGAGTGAACTGCTGAGTTCTTGACTGTATCACCCGTCCGCGTCCACCACACCAGGTTCAGGAGCAGTTTGGGTGGAGTCTGGGATGGTGTGGTGTGTTTTATCCAGATGGAGCGCTGTAGTTTCCCTTTAGAGAGTGAAAGAGCAGACGGAGGAGAGAGACGCACAGCGGACTCTAAACCACATGGAGCTGCTTATATATCACTACAGCTAGCGCTACTTACCTCCCTCAGCGCTCCCAGCCCCGATCACCTCCTACTGCAAACAGGTTGATTGACAAGAAGCAACAAGCACTTCCTGTGTGTTAGACCCGCCCTCTCTCACTCACTCTGTACACACCTCACACCAAACCCTCTCTCCCTCACTCTGTACACACCTCACACCAAACCCTCTCTCCCTCACTCTGTACACACCTCACACCAAACCCTCTCTCACTCACTCTGTACACACCTCACACCAAACCCTCCCTCACTCACTCTGTACACACCTCACACCAAACCCTCTCTCCCTCACTCTGTACACACCTCACACCAAACCCTCTCTCACTCACTCTGTACACACCTCACACCAAACCCTCTCTCCCTCACTCTGTACACACCTCACACCAAACCCTCTCTCCCTCACTCTGTACACACCTCACACCAAACCCTCTCTCCCTCACTCTGTACACACCTCACACCAAACCCTCTCTCCCTCACTCTGTACACACCTCACACCAAACCCTCTCTCACTCACTCTGTACACACCTCACACCAAACCCTCTCTCCCTCACTCTGTACACACCTCACACCAAACCTCTCTCACTCACTCTGTACACACCTCACACCAAACCCTCTCTCCCTCACTCTGTACACACCTCACACCAAACCCTCCCTCACTCACTCTGTACACACCTCACACCAAACCCTCTCTCCCTCACTCTGTACACACCTCACACCAAACCCTCTCTCACTCACTCTGTACACACCTCACACCAAACCCTCTCTCCCTCACTCTGTACACACCTCACACCAAACCCTCTCTCCCTCACTCTGTACACACCTCACACCAAACCCTCTCTCACTCCCTCTGTACACACCTCACACCAAACCCAGTCTCCCTCACTCTGTACACACCTCACACCAAACCCTCTCTCCCTCACTCTGTACACACCTCACACCAAACCCTCTCTCCCTCACTCTGTACACACCTCACACCAACCCGCTCTCCCTCACTCTGTACACACCTCACACCAAACCCGCTCTCACTCGCTCTGTACACACCTCACCACAACCCCTCTCACTCACTCTGTACACACCTCACACCAAACCCTCTCTCCCTCACTCTGTACACACCTCACACGATAACCTCTCTCACTCACTCTGTACACACCTCACACCAAACCTCTCTCCCTCACTCTGTACACACCTCACACCAAACCCTCTCTCACTCACTCTGTACACACCTCACACCAAACCCTCTCTCCCTCACTCTGTACACACCTCACACCATACCCGCTCTCCCTCACTCTGTACACACCTACAACCAAACCCTCTCTCACTCACTCTGTACACACCTCACACCAAACCCTCTCTCCCTCACTCTGTACACACCTCACACCAAACCCTCTCTCACTCACTCTGTACACACCTCACACCAAACCCTCTCTCCCTCACTCTGTACACACCTCACACCAAACCCTCTCTCCCTCACTCTGTACACACCTCACACCAAACCCTCTCTCCCTCACTCTGTACCAACCTCACACCAAACACTCTCTCACTCACTCAACACAACACCTCACACCAAACCCTCTCTCACTCACTCTGTACACACCTCACACCAAAACCTCTCCCTCTCACTCTGTACACACCTCACACCAAACCCTCTCTCCCTCACTCTGTACACACCTCACACCAAACCCTCTCTCCCTCACTCTGTACACACCTCACACCAAACCCTCTCTCCCTCACTCTGTACACACCTCACACCAAAACCCTCTCTCCCTCACTCTGTACACACACCTCACACCAAACCCTCTCTCACTCACTCTGTACACACCTCACACCAAACCCTCTCTCCCTCACTCTGTACACACCTCACACCAAACCCTCTCTCCCTCACTCTGTACACACCTCACACAAAACCCCCTCTCCCTCACTCTGTACACGCCTCACACCAAACCCTCCCTCCCTCACTCTGTACACGCCTCACACCAAACCCTCTCTCCCTCACTCTGTACACACCTCACACCAAACACTCTCTCCCTCACTCTGTACACACCTCACACCAAACCCTCTCACTCACTCTGTACACACCTCACACAAAACCCTCTCTCCCTCACTCTGTACACACCTCACACCACACACTCTCTCCCTCACTCTGTACACACCTCACACCAAACCCTCTCACTCACTCTGTACACACCTCACACCAAACCCTCTCTCACTCACTCTGTACACACCTCACACCAAACCCTCTCCCTCACTCTGTACACACCTCACACCAAACCCTCTCTCCCTCACTCTGTACACACCTCACACCAAACCCTCTCTCCCTCACTCTGTACACACCTCACACCAAACCCTCTCTCCCTCACTCTGTACACACCTCACACCAAACCCCTCCTCCCCCTCTCTGTACACACCTCACACCAAACCCTCTCTCCCTCACTCTGTACACACCTCACACCAAACCCTCTCTCCCTCACTCTGTACACACCCCACACCAAACCCTCTCTCCCTCACTCTGTACACACCTCACACAAAACCCCCTCTCCCTCACTCTGTACACGCCTCACACCAAACCCTCCCTCCCTCACTCTGTACACGCCTCACACCAAAACCCTCTCTCTCCCTCACTCTGTACACACCTCACACCAAACACTCTCTCCCTCACTCTGTACACACCTCACACCAAACCCTCTCACTCACTCTGTACACACCTCACACCAAACCCTCTCTCCCACACTCTGTACACACCACACACCAAACACTCTCTCCCTCACTCTGTACACACCTCACACCAAACCCTCTCACTCACTCTGTACACACCTCACACCAAACCCTCTCTCACTCACTCTGTACACACCTCACACCAAACCCTCTCCCTCACTCTGTACACACCTCACACCAAACCCTCTCTCCCTCACTCTGTACACACCTCACACCAAACCCTCTCTCCCTCACTCTGTACACACCTCACACCAAACCCTCTCTCCCTCACTCTGTACACACCTCACACCAAACCCTCTCTCCCTCACTCTGTACACACCTCACACCAAACCCTCTCTCCCTCACTCTGTACACACCTCACACCAAACCCTCTCTCCCTCACTCTGTACACACCTCACACTAAACCCTCTCTCACTGACTCTGTACACACCTCACACCAAACCCTCTCTCCCTCACTCTGTACACACCTCACACCAAACCCTCTCTCACTCACTCTGTACACACCGCACACCAAACCCACTCTCACTCACTCTGTACACACCTCACACCAAACCCTCTCTCACTCACTCTGTACACACCTCACACCAAACCCGCTCTCCCTCACTCTGTTTAAACCCCACACACTGAATGATGGAGAGCTATGGGCGGTATTCCGGTTGGTGCTATGGAATATTCTGCTGAATAATGAAGAAACCATGTAGAGCACATCTGAGACACTTCACACCTCATATGCATATAAGCGTCCCTTTATTTGACCATTAGACTCCCAGGTAAAAGTTATGCTTAACATGCTGAACAATATCATATGGTCAGTCGTGTGTCCTTGTGGTCTACAAAGTGTCCAGAGGAGGATCGAAAAAACCTGGAAGAACCAAAGTTAATAGTATAAAAACAGCAAAGTAACCCAGAAATAAAAACCAGACAGACGGACAGACGGACAGACATGCTCCTCGGAGGAAAACAACCCAAAATATTAGGAACATTTTGGCATATTTCCATTCTCTTCAGCATTAGAGCCATAGGGTTAGATGTGGAGACACACGATATACAAATAGACAGTTTACACATATAGGATTCGTCTTTCAACAAATTAAAAAATAAATATCAGCTACGTCGTTGTAACATCTCTCAGAACTTTCATCTGTGTTTTTTAACCTGTCCCTACCGCTCTTTGGCCCATTCGCTGGCTGCTAAGTGTCGTTCTCCCCAGCAGCCACCAGGGGGCGCTCGGCGCCGGTGTAGTACAGGCGCCGGCGGACATCGAGAGCGCAGTGCGCTTTGTACTGTCAGCGCAGTCCTGTCATGTCCGGCAGCCTGATTTCATTCAGGTCCTCTTTTAGAACACTAGAAGCTCGGAGGGATAGAGGGCGCTGTGGAGTCGGTGCTCATTTCTTCTTTCCTGTTTTCTTCTCCGGTTTCTCTCCCTTGTCTGAGCGTTCGGAGCCCCGGTCAGCCCGGTCTGACCGCTCGCCCCTCTCCGAGCCGCCTGCCCTGCTGCCGTCCTGCCGCGTGCCCTCGTCGGTGGATGAGGTAGTAGGATGATGAGGTTGCCCCCATCTGGCAATCTCCTTGTGTTCGTTAATACTCGTGCTGATACTGGTGATCCATCCCTTCAAATCGTCCTGCAGGATGAGAAGATAACACACTGAGGTTATATACTCTGGTTATATACTGATAACTCTGATTATACACTAAACAGTCAGGTTATACACTGAGAACCCTGGTTATACACTGAGAGGTCTGATTATTGCAAACCGAGATTTCTGATTATATAAAGAGAGCTCTGATTATATACAGAGAGGTCTGATTATATACAGAGAGGTCTGATGATATACTGAGAGGTCTGATGATATACCGAGAGCTCTTGTTATTTACAGAGAGATCTGATTATATACAGAGAGCTCTGATTATATACCAAGATTTTTTATTATATACTGGGAGCTCTGATTATATACAGAGAGGTCTGATCATATACTGAGAGGTCTGATTATATACCGAGAGCTCTTGTTATTTACAGAGAGATCTGATTATATACTGAGAGCTCTGATTATATACAAAGATTTTTTATTATATACTGGGAGCTCTGATTATATACAGAGAGCTCTGATTATATACCAATATTTTTTATTATATACTGGGAGCTCTGATTATATACAGAGAGCTCTGATTATATAGAGAGCTTTGATGATATACTGAGAGGTCTGATTATATACCGAGAGCACTTGTTATTTACAGAGAGATCTGATTATATACAGAGAGCTCTGATTATATACCAAGATTTTTTATTATATACTGGGAGCTCTGATTATATACAGAGAGCTCTGATTATATACCAATATTTTTTATTATATACTGGGAGCTCTGATTATATACAGAGAGCTCTGATTATATAGAGAGCTTTGATGATATACTGAGAGGTCTGATTATATACCGAGAGCACTTGTTATTTACAGAGAGATCTAATTATATACAGAGAGCTCTGATTATATACCAAGATTTTTTATTATATACTGGGAGCTCTGATTATATACAGAGAGGTCTGATAATATAGAGAGCTTTGATGATATACTGAGAGGTCTGATTATATACCGAGAGCTCTTGTTATTTACAGAGAGATCTGATTATATACTGAGAGCTCTGATTATATACTAAGAGCACTGATTATATACTGAGCTCTGATTATATACAGAGAGAGAACTAATAACTCCAGTTGAATAAATTGACTGGTTATAAAAGTATAACTCCGATTATACACTAAATAGTCTGGTTATAAATTGATATCTCTGATTACACACTAATAACTGTGGCCATATACGGAGTTCTCTGATCATTATAAACACAGATTTCTGATTATATACTGGGTACTCAGGTTATATACTGACAGCTTGGATCATATAAAGAGAATTCTGAATATACACAAAAAAATCATTATATACTTCCACACGAAAACACATTATGCATGGGGAGAACTCTGATTATACACTGAGTACTTGGGTTATATACTCAGTACTATGATTATTTACTGAGAATTCTAATTATTATAAACGTAGAGCTCTGGTTATACACTAAGAACTCAGATTATATACTGAGATACACTGCTGAAAGTATCTAACACTAGCTAACGTGTGTTACGAACAGCAGTTAATGCTAACTAACGCTAGCCTGAAGGATAACACACAGCGCCACCCAGTGTACTGAAGGCTTTCTAACGGCACAGGCTGTGTGGTACTGATGGTAACGTGTCCTGTCGGTATTGTTACAGCACACGATGTAAACCTAGATCAGGTACATCACGAGGAAGATTCCGCCATGTCAGACCCCAGACCCCAGGAATGTGAAATCTCACCTCGTCTTTAGCATGGAACAGGAATTCACTGCCATCTTTCGTTCTAGGATTATAAAACAGTCGAGTCAGTCATTAACATTAGACACATCAAATTCATAAACTCAACACAGCACAAGAGTACAGAGTACAGAGCACAGCGTCGCAGTCTGAGTTCACAGATCTCCCCAGGTACCGTTCTAGATCTGACCTTGGGGTGACGAAGAGGAGAGTCTGATTAGCTGAGTTACAGTTCAGCACCAACGAAGACACACGCGGTTTAATGGGAGTGAACTTTATTGTTAGCTAGCTATAGCTAGCACACCTTGCTAACGCTAGCTCCCACCAGCCCTCGATATAGTCTGTGGGGTCTTTAGGGTTTCTTGCTATGAAGCCGCAGGTCTCGTGTTCCAGTTGTCGGGCTTGTGGGTTTGGGTTGGTGGTGTCAGCTGGTTTATGTGCTCTCCAGCTAAAGTGAAGATAACTAGCCTCAGCTAACAAACTAGCCAGACAGCTAGCTGCCGAACATGAAGATGGGGGTTCATAGCAACAACACCCTATAAACCCCACAGTCTGGTCAAGGTTGTCCACACAGGGCCAGTTTGGAGTTTGCTGGAGGGTGCCAACGTTGGCAAGGTGTGCTAGCTATAGCTAGCTAACATTAGAGCTCACTAACACCAGACCGTGTGTGTCTGGTGACTCATCAACACAGAACTGCAGCACGGTGAACAGACCAGCCTCAGCCGCTCAGCAGAGGTTTGGAGCTGGACGAGTTAACAAGCGGACTGGAATGAAAAGGAGCGACTGTGAAACGTTAACAGGGTGTGTGGCTGGTATTTGATTTGGAGGTGTGCAGGTGCGGTTAGGCCCTGTGAAGACTCCTAACGTCAGACTTCAGGATCTGATTCTGGTAGAGTTAGCCATCTAGGTAGCTAATGCTATCACACTACAGTATATGCTAACACCGTTGATTTTGGGGTCTTCGGGGTCTTACTTGAGCGTGAAGACGTTCTTCTTCTTCTTGTACCCGTTGGTGATGTCGCAGGCGCAGCCGCTGAGGCTGAGAAGCGGCTCGTTGTTGTACGGCGTGGTGGTGTTCTTGGAGTCCTTATAGAAACCCAGCTCGCCCTTATTCAACACGCAGTACAGGTTCACCCAAGATCTGCTGTAATGTGGGAGAGAACATAGACCACGATGAGCACCAGAGTCTCCACCAAACCTCCACTCACCTGCTGAACAGCGAAGAGCAGTCCCACAGGACTGAACCTGACCAGCTGTGGAGATCACCAGGGCTTCATTATAGCGCTGGACCTCTGTGGCTTACCTTTGTGGGGAGGCAGGAGAGCAGCCAGGAGCGTAGAGGGAACATGGAAGAGAAGAGAGCGAGATTTCGGTTAAAGTGGTGATGCTAATGCTAATGCTAGGTCAAGCACTCGTAATCAGCATTCATGTACTTCGCTGTGCATCTACATGCAGAACAGAAAGACAGCCAGTGTTTTAAAATCGTGTCTAGAACTCATTAGTGAAATGAGTCGGTATGCGACTTGGCCTGAGGGAGGCGCTGTGGAGGGCAGCTGATCTCCGCCGTCCTGGCTGACGGAAGCTGAGTGAAGCAAAGCCGTGAAGGTGGCGCAGGATGTGTACTTACAGGCCTCGGAAACAGCAGTTCTTGGTCTTCTGCCACAGCCATGTCCACCAAGAAGGCTAGCGGTGGCTAGTGTCGTCATGCATGATGCAAGCGGTGCCGATGGCAAATCATTTCCGTTTGGCTGTTATGAAGAGTCTAACCCATTACAGCAGGCCATTTATATTTCCTACTGGACACGCCCACTGGCTAGGCCCCCCGCTGTCACACAAGGCTAAAGACCAGCGTGGCCGTCCTCCATGTCACGGGAGGTTTGGCATCTTCACAAACCGCCACTAACACAATACAGTTAGAGCTCAACATGCTCAGAGGAGAACGCTAACAGCTAGTTAATACACGCCCACTTGGCTAACATTACACTGAGTGACTGAGGACCATCCTGCCAACCCAGAGAGAGAGATGCAGGACAGTCCAAACTACCAAACCATAGCAACCTTGCCCACAACTACCATACCATGGCAACTACCAAACCTTACCAACAACTACCTAACCTTACCAACAGCTACTAAACCATACCAACCACCAACTAACAAATCAAATCAACAACTACTAAACCACACCAACAACTACCAAACCTTACCAACAGCTACTAAACCATACCACCCACCACACCTTACCAACAACCACCAAACCTTACCAGCAGCTACCATACCTTACTAACAGCTACAAAACCATACCAACCACCATACCTTACCAACAACTACCAAACCTTACCAACAACCATAAAACCATAACAACCACCATACCTTACCAACAACTAACAAATCATATCAACAACTACTGAACCACACCAACAACTACCAAACCTTACCAACAGCTACAAAACCATACCAACCACCATATCTTACCAACAACTACCAAACCTTACCAACAACCATAAAACCATAACAACCACCATACCTTACCAACAACTAACAAATCATATCAACAACTACTGAACCACACCAACAACTACCAAACCTTACCAACAGCTACAAAACCATACCAACCACCATATCTTACCAACAACTACCAAACCTTACCAACAACCACCAAACCTTACCAACAGCTACCATACCTTAGCAACCACCAAACCTTACCAACAACCACCAAACCTTACCAACAGCTACCATACCTTAGCAACCACCACACCTTACCAACAGCTACCATACCTTACCAACAACTAACTAATCACATCAACAACTACTGAACCACACCAACAACTACTAAACCTTACCAACAACCACCATACCGTACCAACAACTAACTAATCACATCAACAACTACTGAACCACACCAACAACTACTAAACCATACCAACCAACAACCACCAAACCTTACCAACAGCTACCATACCTTACCAACCACCAAACCATACCAACAGCTACAAAACCATACCAACCACCACACCTTACCAACAACCACCAAACCTTACCAGCAGCTACCATACCTTACTAACAACCATAAAACCATAACAACCACCATACCTTACCAACAACTAACAAATCATATCAACAACTACTGAACCACACCAACAACTACCAAACCTTACCAACAGCTACAAAACCATACCAACCACCATATCTTACCAACAACTACCAAACCTTACCAACAACCACCAAACCTTACCAACAGCTACCATACCTTAGCAACCACCAAACCTTACCAACAACCACCAAACCTTACCAACAGCTACCATACCTTAGCAACCACCACACCTTACCAACAGCTACCATACCTTACCAACAACTAACTAATCACATCAACAACTACTGAACCACACCAACAACTACTAAACCTTACCAACAACCACCATACCGTACCAACAACTAACTAATCACATCAACAACTACTGAACCACACCAACAACTACTAAACCATACCAACCAACAACCACCAAACCTTACCAACAGCTACCATACCTTACCAACCACCAAACCATACCAACAGCTACAAAACCATACCAACCACCACACTTTACCAACAACCACCAAACCTTACCAGCAGCTACCATACCTTACTAACAACCATAAAACCATAACAACCACCATACCTTACCAACAACTAACAAATCATATCAACAACTACTGAACCACACCAACAACTACCAAACCTTACCAACAGCTACAAAACCATACCAACCACCATATCTTACCAACAACTACCAAACCTTACCAACAACCACCAAACCTTACCAACAGCTACCATACCTTAGCAACCACCAAACCTTACCAACAACCACCCAACCTTACCAACAGCTACCATACCTTAGCAACCACCACACCTTACCAACAGCTACAAAACCATACCAACCACCACACCTTACCAACAGCTACAAAACCATACCAACCACCATATCTTACCAACAACTACCAAACCTTACCAACAACTAACAAATCACAACAACAACTACTAAACCTTACCAACAGCTACCATACCATACCAACCACCACCACACCTTACCAACAACCACCAAACCTTACCAACAACTACCAAACTGACAGAGAGCTGATTTATTTTAAACAGCTTGTAAATATCTCTACACGTCTGATTCGTTACACGACTCTGCTGAGGGTTTCCCTGAGCGCAGCATGTGACCTGAAGAACATCCTCAGCAGCTTCTGAACGACTCCAGTGTCCCGATGGGTAATGTAATTTTAATATAATACAGAGGAGTAACGCCATCACAGGGCCAGAGGCGAAGCGTGTAGAAACAGACGGCTCTGAGTGTCTTTGTGTTGTCTTCTGTGTGTGTTAGCATCACATATTACTAAGAATACGCTAATCTTTAGCATATAAGCTAAAGATACGAACCAGACTGTCTGTGTCTGCAGCGATATGATAAATAATTATTAATGATGATTTTATTAACAATGAAAGTTCTGGAGGTCTGGCAGAACCAAATAAAGCATGGGGTTTGTTTGGGTCGTAAATGTGTTGCATGTTTAAGCGAGAATTCCAAGCATCGGTGGATGCTAATTTCACGTTAGCATAGAGCTGGATCAACAATCATGCTAATCCCAGACTGGCATCGATCGGAGTGAAGCCGTTAGCATGCTGGGTTCATGCGTCTGAGACTCTCCTCAGTGTTTAAAGACTGAGTCCCACCTGTTGGAGCTCTTCTTCTGGCTCTCGATGTCGAGCTTGCGGAAGAGGAAGCCCTCGTGCTGGGCAGTGTGAGTAGGCGGCTGGGGTACCGGTGGGCTGCTTTGTGCTGGAGCTGATCGAGACCGCCGCGTTTCGCCCGCCGTCGTCTCTTTCGGCCGTGGTCTCCGCCGGGGTTTGGGTCGGTCTCGGGCTCGGGGCCGGTCCGGTCGAGACGACTTCTCTGGAAAGCCGTTCGGGAGGCGGGGGATTTCTCCACGAGCCTGAAGGGAGTACAAGAGCATTTGATGTTCAGCCTCTTTAATCCCTCACACACAGCCATACCTAACCTCCTCCTAACCTTTCTCCAGCTTCTCCAGCAACTGTACAAACACACCCGGAGCCCACCCGGACCACACCTGGACCACACCCTGAGCACACCCGGACCACACCCTGAGCACACCCGGACCACACCTGTACCACCCCCTGAGCACACCCAGACCACACCCTGAGCACACCCTAAGCATACCTGGACCACACCCTAAGCACACCCTGAGCACACCTTGAGCCCATCCGGACCACACCCTGAGCACACCCGGACCACACCTGGACCACACCTGTATCACCCTCTGAGCACACCCAGACCACACCCTGAGCACACTCTAAGTACACCCGGACCACACCCTAAGCACACCCTGAGCCCACCCAGACCACACCCTGAGCCCACCCTGACCACACACTGAGCACACACTGAGCACACACTGAGCACACCCTGAGCATACCCTGAGCCCACCCGGACCCCACCCGGACCACACCCTGACTGCACCCTGAGCACACTGTTACCACCATTTCCTTTTGCAGTAAACGAGCTTATCGTTTAAGCTTATATTATATATCGATGGAATTAATACACAAACATAAATACGGGTTTAAATACGGGGGGACATTGAGGACAGAGACTCACCTGTGCAGCTTCTCTCTCCTGCAGTTGCTCCACAATCTCAGCTAAGGTGGACCTTTTGTCTCTGTCAATAAAACACAAGACTACACTAAATACACTAGCTACATAAATAAAAACAACGGCCGATGGAGAAATTTCTAATTTTATAATAATCATAAATGTGACTTATTTAGCACTATACACTTCCTGTATGGTATTACAGGATGACCGTGTGGGTCATATCGCCCCCTACACTTCCAGTAGTGTATTGCAGGCAACTGTGAGGGTCCTATTGCCCCCTACACTTCCTGTAGTGTATTACAGGACGACCATGAGGGTCATATCGCCCCTATACTTCCTGTAGTGTATTACAGGATGACCGTGTGGGTCATATCGCCCCCTACACTTCCTGTAGTGTATTACAGGATGACCGTGTGGATAATCCCGCCCCTGTAATACACTACAGGATAACCATGAGGGTCATATCGCCCCCTACACTTCCTGTAGTGTATTACAGGACGATCGTGTGGATCATCTCGCCCCCTATACTTCCTGTAGTGTATTACAGGAAGACCGTGTGGGTCATATCGCCCCCTACACTTCCTGTAGTGTATTACAGGATGACCGTGTGGATAATCTCGCCCCCTATACTTCCTGTAGTGTATTACAGAATGACCATGAGGGTCATATCGCCCCCTACACTTCCTGTAGCGTATTACAGGATGACTGTGAACATTATAGAGCTCGTTTTAAATTAAATAATCAAAATTAGAACATTAACAGGAGGATTATCCACTCTTCTGAGGACTCACCCTCCTCCAGAGCGTCGGTCTGATTGCTCCTTGCCCTCGTGCTCGCTGCTCTCCTGCCGCTCCAGTCTGTGTCTTTCCCTCCGTCGTGTCTCATACGCGTAAGCTGGACCCTCCTGCTCGCTGGATGTCTGTCTCTCCAGCCGTCTCTCAGCACGCTCTGCCCTCTCCCTCCATACCTCCTGAGGGAGCTCATCTCTCCGTGCCTGGATCAGCTGCTCGTTAGACAGTTGGCGCTCCAGACGGGATTCCCTCGGAGGAGGATGCTGCTCTACCTGAAGTTCTGACCTGCTGCTTCCACTGCCCAGTGGGCCGCTGTTCAGCCTCTCTCTGCCTCCTATGGGCTCCTGGAGCATCACCACCTCTGCCATCACGTTCTCCTGCTGCCGGTCCCTCTCTCTCTCCAGGAGGGGGCGCACCGCTTCGTGCATGTGCTCGATCTTCTGCTGCGGGATGGGGATCTGGATCTGGGCTTTGATCTGAGTGGTTTTCGGCTCCGTGGCGGTTCCCAGACCCGCTGCCACACCCAGCAGCCCGGCGTTCCTGGCCTCCTGGATGCGGTAAGTGGCTGCCCCATTCATAATGGGCGTGTAATTGGCCACGGTGGAGCCCAGCCTGCGAGCGACGGATGAGGGCGAGGCCTGGGCAGGGTGCCGCTCGCTGCGAGGCTCCCCCTGTTCGTATATGGTCTGTCTATGGAGGGAGGTGGGGCTACTGCGCGCCGGAGAGGAGTCCTGAGGGTCCAGAAACACCTTGCGGCCCAGCAGAGGGGTCGGCGGGAGCTTACTCTGCTCCGCTTTTATCTTCTCCACCTGCACATAACAAACCCCACTAGGTTTAAGGTATAAACATGGCTCTGATACATAACAACGCACCCCAGAGAAATTCATGTTCTATTTACTGAGATGAGAATTCTGATTTAGGCCCATAAGAGAATAAGCACATCGTCCACAGAGAAAACAGACATTTGTGCAAAATTTGCAATTTATTTAAAAACGTAAAATCTGAATAACTTTAAGCAAGTTCTCCATTTTTAAATTTTATAATTATCGGTTTAGTGGTTGGGTTAGGGGTTAGGTTCGGGTCTAGGTTCAGTGGTTGGGTTAGGGGTTAGGTTCGGGTCTAGGTTCAGTGGTTGGGTTAGGGGTTAGGTTCGTTGGTTAAGTTGGGTGTTAGGTTCGGTAGTTAGGTTCTGGTCTAGGTTCAGTGGTTAGGTTCGGGTCTAGGTTCAGTGGTTGGGTTAGGGGTTAGGTTTGGGTCTAGGTTCAGTGGTTGGGATAGGGGTTAGGTTCGGGTCTAGATTCAATGGTTGGGATAGGGGTTAGGTTCGGGTCTAGGTTCAGTGGTTGGGTTAGGGGTTAGGTTCGGGTCTAGGTTCAATCGTTGGGTTAGGGGTTAGGTTCGGGTCTAGGTTCAATGGTTGGGTTAGGTGTTAGGTTCGGGTCTAGGTTCAGTGGTTGGGTTAGGGGTTGGGTTCGGGTCTAGGTTCAGTGGTTGGGTTAGGGGTTAGGTTCGGGTCTAGGTTCAGTGGTTGGGTTAGGGGTTGGGTTCGGGTCTAGGTTCAGTGGTTGGGTTAGGGGTTGGGTTCGGGTCTAGGTTCAGTGGTTGGGTTAGGGGTTAGGTTCGGGTCTAGGTTCAGTGGTTAGGTTAGGGGTTAGGTTCGGGTCTAGGTTCAGTGGTTGGGTTGGGGGTTAGGTTCGGGTCTAGGTTCAGTGGTTGGGTTAGGGGTTAGGTTCGGGTCTAGGTTTAGTGGTTGGGTTAGGGGTTAGGTTCGGGTCTAGGTTCGTTGGTTAGGTTTGGTGGTTAGGTTAGGGGTTGGGTTCGGGTCTAGGTTCAGGGTTAGGTTAGGGGTTGGGTTCGGGTCTAGGTTCAGGGTTAGGTTAGGGGTTAGGTTCAGGTCTAGGTTCAGGGTTATGTTAGGGGTTGGGTTCAGGTCTAGGTTCAGTGGTTAGGTTAGGGGTTGGGTTCAGGTCTAGGTTCAGGGTTAGGTTAGGGGTTGGGTTCGGGGTTGGGTTCAGGTCTAGGTTCAGTGGTTGGGTTAGGGGTTAGGTCCGGGTCTAGGCTCGTTGGTTAGGTTAGGGGTTGGGTTCGTGTCTAGGTTCAGGGTTAGGTCAGGGGTTGGGTTCGGGTCTAGGTTCAGGGTTAGGTTAGGGGTTGGGTTCGGGTCTAGGTTCAGGGTTAGGTTAGGGGTTGGGTTCGGGTCTAGGTTCAGGGTTAGGTTAGGGGTTGGGTTCGGGTCTAGGTTCAGGGTTAGGTTAGGGGTTGGGTTCAGGTCTAGGTTCAGTGGTTGGGTTCGGGTCTAGGTTCAGGGTTAGGTTAGGGGTTGGGTTCAGGTCTAGGTTCAGTGGTTGGGTTAGGGGTTAGGTTCGTTGGTTAAGTTGGGTGTTAGATTTGGTAGTTAGGTTCTGGTCTAGGTTCAGTGGTTAGGTTCGGGTCTAGGTTCAGTGGTTAGGTTCGGGTCTAGGTTCAGTGGTTGGGTTAGGGGTTGGGTTCGGGTCTAGGTTCAGTGGTTAGGTTAGGGGTTAGGTTTGTTGGTTAAGTTGGGTGTTAGGTTTGGTAGTTAGGTTCAGGTCTAGGTTCAGTGGTTGGGTTAGGGGTTGGGTTCGGGTCTAGGTTCAGGGTTAGGTTAGGGGTTGGGTTCGGGTATAGGTTCAGGGTTAGGTTAGGGGTTGGGTTCTGGTCTAGGTTCAGTGGTTAGGTTCGGGTCTAGGTTCAGTGGTTAGGTTCTGGTCTAGGTTCAGTGGTTAGGTTCCGGTCTAGGTTCAGTGGTTGGGTTAGGGGTTAGGTTTGGGTCTAGGCTCGTTGGTTAGGTTAGGGGTTGGGTTCGTGTCTAGGCTCAGGGT
This sequence comes from Prochilodus magdalenae, assembly GCA_024036415.1. NCBI lineage: Eukaryota > Metazoa > Chordata > Actinopteri > Characiformes > Prochilodontidae > Prochilodus > Prochilodus magdalenae. The sequence goes on along the minus strand of JAMWET010002947.1, from coordinate 37,891 downwards.
TAGGTCAGGGGTTGGGTTCAGGTCTAGGTTCAGGGTTAGGTTAGGGGTTGGGTTCGTGTCTAGGTTCAGGGTTAGGTTAGGGGTTGGGTTCGTGTCTAGGTTCAGGGTTAGGTTAGGGGTTGGGTTCAGGTCTAGGTTCAGTGGTTGGGTTAGGGTTAGGTTCGGGTCTAGGCTCGTTGGTTAGGTTAGGGGTTGGGTTCGTGTCTAGGCTCAGGGTTAGGTTAGGGGTTGGGTTCAGGTCTAGGTTCAGTGGTTGGGTTAGGGTTAGGTTCGTGTCTAGGCTCAGGGTTAGGTCAGGGGTTGGGTTAGGGTGTTTCCAATAAAGTGGACGGTTAGATGAACCCTGTCCCGTTGCTCTGCAGTGGGAAGGTGCTCAGTACGGGCTCTAACCGTAGTGAGGCGGCGCAGTGAGCTGAATCTCTCCTCCCAGGTCGCTGCTGCTTTCCGGAAAGCTTCGTGTCTCCGGATCAGCTGCTCCACCTCGTCCACGCTGCTGCCCAGTTCCTGACTGTTGATGAACGGCTCCTGGGCCGTCAGCCAGGCTTCAGCCACCACAGCCTCCTGAGCAAACTGATGAACCTCCAGCACTGGAACCAAACGATCCACATTTCAAAACTCCACCCTCTTAACCATTCCACAGTAGGAGGAGCTACTCCTTTTCCCTCCGTCACTTACTGTGCTGGAGCTCCTCCCAGTGTTTGTCCCATTTCTCCGTCAGCTCTCGCTGCTTCGCCAGAACCTTCTCCAGCTTCTCCTTAATCTGAAACACATCACAACTACGTCAACACACAGAGCTCAACAACACTCCACCCTCACAGAGCATCCGGTATCCTCCAGAGGAAGGCAGCTACAGAGTCTGTTCTACAGTTCCTCATTAGGCTGAGTGTATAACTCTAAGCTCTAAATGTAGGTACTGTGGTATAGACTGAGTCTGTTCTACAGTTTCTCATTAGGTCGAGTGTATAACTCTAAGCTCTAAATGTAGGTACTGTGGTATAGACTGAGTCTGTTCTACAGTTTCTCATTAGGTGGAGTGTATAACTCTAAGCTCTAAATGTAGGTACTGTGGTATAGACTGAGTCTGCTCTACAGTTTCTCATTAGGTGGAGTGTATAACTCTAAGCTCTAAATGTAGGTACTGTGGTATATACTGGGTCTACAGTTTCTCGTTAGGTGGAGTGTATAACTCTAAGCTCTAAATGTAGGTACTGTGGTATAGACTGAGTCTACAGTTTCTCATTAGGGCGAGTGTATAACTCTAAGCTCTAAATGTAGGTACTGTGGTATAGACTGAGTCTGTTCTACAGGTTCTCATTAGGTGGAGTGTATAACTCTAAGCTCTAAATGTAGGTACTGTGGTATAGACTGAGTCTGCTCTACAGTTCCTCATTAGGTGGAGTGTATAACTCTAAGCTCTAAGTGTAGGTACTGTGGTATAGACTGAGTCTGTTCTACAGTTTCTCATTAGGTGGAGTGTATAACTCTAAGCTCTAAATGTAGGTACTGTGGTATAGACTGAGTCTGTTCTACAGTTTCTCATTAGGTGGAGTGTATAACTCTAAGCTCTAAATGTAGGTACTGTGGTATAGACTGAGTCTGTTCTACAGTTTCTCATTAGGTGGAGTGTATAACTCTAAGCTCTAAATGTAGGTACTGTGGTATAGACTGAGTCTACAGTTTCTCATTAGGGCGAGTGTATAACTCTAAGCTCTAAATGTAGGTACTGTGGTATAGACTGAGTCTGTTCTACAGGTTCTCATTAGGTGGAGTGTATAACTCTAAGCTCTAAATGTAGGTACTGTGGTATAGACTGAGTCTGTTCTACAGTTTCTCATTAGGTGGAGTGTATAACTCTAAGCTCTAAATGTAGGTACTGTGGTATAGACTGAGTCTGCTCTACAGTTTCTCATTAGGTGGAGTGTATAACTCTAAGCTCTAAATGTAGGTACTGTGGTATAGACTGAGTCTGTTCTACAGTTTCTCATTAGGTGGAGTGTATAACTCTAAGCTCTAAATGTAGGTACTGTGGTATAGACTGAGTCTGCTCTACAGTTTCTCATTAGGTGGAGTGTATAACTCTAAGCTCTAAATGTAGGTACTGTGGTATAGACTGAGTCTGATCTACAGTTTCTCATTAGGTGGAGTGTATAACTCTAAGCTCTAAATGTAGGTACTGTGGCTGAGTGTATACAGGTATTTGTGGGAGGAGCTTTAAATCAGGGCTGTGTGTTTCTGGAGCAGCCTGGATCAGGGTCGTGGCTCCTTCACCTCCTCTGAGGCAGGGTTTCGGGCAGCCAGCAGGGTCTTTCCCATCTCGATACACTGCAGCATGCTCTTGTTTCGTGCCTCCACCTCGCTCTTCAGGCTCTGATGGTAGTTCATGAGCACCTCCACGGAGGAAACGTCCCTGCAAGCAGCAGACAGCCCATAGCCCATTAGAGCCCTGAGGAAAGATCACACAGGGAGGAAGAGAGGGGGCCAAACAGGCCTGCAGACAGGCAGGAGCAGCAAGGAGCCCCTGTAGGAGCAGGAGCCAGTGACATTACACAGTACACCACCACAGCATCCGGAGGTCTTCTCATACAGACAGACAATTTCCCCATTGAAGGAGAATTCCACCCATCTTTCAAAATTCCTGCAGAAATAAATGCTGGAATGGAGTTGTTTGGTGTCAGAACTGTTCCCAGTGGTGGTGAAGGTAACCAGACGTCCCCTCTAAAAGCTCCCTCACAAGGAAGTTCCTACATGAGGTGGTTCTGAATACGCTGCCTGATGTCTGAGACGCTGTTTATGAGACAGTGTGGCAAAAAAGTCAGACAGTGAGTGCGGCACCATCGGCAGACGGCTGCACCACGCAGGACTACATGCACACAGACCGTTACCACGACTGTCCTTAACACCACGTCACCGTCACCAAAGACTGCAGTGGTGTCGTACCAGACTGTCATGGAGTGACTCAGAATGGCAGCGGGTCATCTTCAGTGACGAGTCCCGCTTTAGTCGCTTTTATCTAGCACCGGTGTTCTAGCCAATGTTTCTGCTCATGGAGCGGTTTAATCTAGCATGCTTAAATCCTCAGTACAGCACAGTGTTAATTCAGTTCAGACTGTTTTTCCAATCTTCCCATTCCACCTTAAATAGTGTTGTGGTTACATTATGGCAAATGGAGTGTTATAATAAATATTGTAAGCACCATGGTAGTTGTAAAACTGTATGTGTGATTAAAGGGATTTAGGCCATCGTTATATGTACAGAGCTGCTGATGGAGGTGGGCGACGTATTAGCGAGGGTATTAGGTCTTCCAGTCAGTGCTACAGCCAGTGTGCGGTGTGTCTGTTCTGGGCTACAGTAGAAACATGGCAGTGGTAGTTTCTGCTGAAAGACGAGCTGCTCCTACATAGACATGAAGCTCGTTCTAAGACGACACACAGCGATTTGCAGGTCCAGGTAATTATACACTAACGAGAACATTAAAGGTGCGTTTGGACAAGCCGCATTTTACTATGCATATTTTAAAATCAGTAAATAAAGATTATCTGTGATTATCAGTGGGTGTTTCCTCCCTCAGATCAGAGAGACACTGTAGGTGGAGCTGTAGAGTTACCTGGGCTTCTCTCCAGTCCCGATCTGGCAGATGATGCTGTCCATCCACATCAGCTGGTCCCGGACCACGCCGAAAAATCGGAGTTTGTCCGTGGCTGTGGTGATCTGCACGCGACACTCCTCACAGGAAATGAGCAGCTCCTTCCACGTCTGCATCACTTCATGCTCCCGAAGAGCGATAGCTTCAGCCTTCTCCCCGGCATAAACCGTCCGCAACTGGGCCGCGCTCTCCTGCAGCTGCCTCACCTGAGGAGCACACGCACAGCTGGACAAAACTTCCCTTACACAACCATCCCTTACACACCATTTACACTTCCTGTACACTTCCCATATACTTCCTTCACAAACCCCTTACACATCCCGCATGCTTCCCTTGCATATACCTTGTAGTTCCAGTACGCTTCCCTCACACATCCCTTACATGTCTCTTATGAGTGTGCGTGAGCTGAATGTGTGTGAGCTGAATGTGTGTGAGCGGAGTGTGTGTGAGCGGAGTGTGTGTGAGCGGAGTGTGCGTGAGCGGAGTGTGTGTGAGCTGAGTGTGCGTGAGCTGAGTGTGCGTGAGTAGAGTGTGCGTGAGTAGAGTGTGCGTGAGTAGAGTGTGCGTGAGCTGAGTGTGCGTGAGCTGAGTGTGCGTGAGCGGAGTGTGCGTGAGCGGAGTGTGCATGAGCGGAGTGTGCGTGAGTAGAGTGTGCGTGAGTAGAGTGTGCGTGAGCGGAGTGTGCGTGAGCTGAGTGTGCGTGAGTAGAGTGAGCTGAGTGTGCGTGAGCTGAGTGTGCGTGAGTAGAGTGAGCGCAGGTGAGTGTGCGTGAGCTGAGTGTGCGTGAGCTGAGTGTGTGAGAGCTGAGTGTGTGAGAGCTGAGTGTGCGTGAGCTGAGTGTGCGTGAGCTGAGTGTGTGTGAGCTGAGTGTGCGTGAGCTGAGTGTGCGTGAGCTGAGTGTGTGTGAGTAGAGTGAGCTGAGTGTGCGTGAGCTGAGTGTGCGTGAGCTGAGTGTGCGTGAGCTGAGCGTGAGCTGAGTGTGTGTGAGCTGAGTAAGCTGAGTGTGTGTGAGCTGAGTGTGCGTGAGCTGAGTGTGTGTGAGCTGAGTGTGAGCTGAGCGTGAGCTGAGTGTGTGTGAGCTGAGTAAGCTGAGTGTGTGTGAGCTGAGTGTGTGTGAGCTGAGTGTGCGTGAGCTGAGTGTGTGTGAGTAGAGTTAGCTGAGTGTGCGTGAGCTGAGTGAGCTGAGTGTGCGTGAGCTGAGTGTGCGTGAGCTGAGTGTGCGTGAGCTGAGTGTGTGTGAGCTGAGTGTGTGTGAGCTGAGGGGGGTGAGCTGAGTGTGTGTGAGCTGAGTAAGCTGAACGTGCGTGAGCTGAGTGTGCGTGAGCTGAGTAAGCTGAGCGTGCGTGAGCTGAGTGTGTGTGAGCTGAGGGGGGTGAGCTGAGTGTGCGTGAGTAGAGTGAGCTGAGTGTGCGTGAGCTGAGTGTGTGTGAGCTGAGTGTGCGTGAGCTGAGTGTGTGTGAGCTGAGAGGGGTGAGCTGAGTTCAGAGTGTGATCTCACTTGGCTGACCAGCAGCTGGATGTCATGCTCAAATGTGTTCATCAGCCTCTGGAGGGCACTGGTGTTGGTGGAACCGTCCTGAAGTGCACGAACCTCCGGTAACCGACGCTGCTTATCGTCTATCTGAGCTAGAACCTGAAACACACACGCGCACACACACGCGCACACACACACACACACACACACACACACACACACACACACACACACACACACACACACACACCATGTGGATAACCACAGGAAAAGTAAAGGGGACGAGGTGAAAACAAAGAATGAAGGTGTGGAGGCGGGTGACGCTTCAGGGCCGCCGGCAGGGCGGGGCCTTCTAGTCGGGGGACTGTAGGCAGTGTGAGGGAGAGATGGAACGTGGCTTACCTCTCTGCAGTCTGAGAAGAACTTGTGGAGCTGGTGTGAAGCGGCGAGCATCTGCGCTCTGGTCTCCATCAGCTCCAGCAGATCAGCCCAGGCTTCGTTGACCCCGTCCTTCCACTCAGCGATGGTGGCCGCGTCCCCGTGGCCGTAATCTATCAGCTCGTCCACCATCTGATTAACAGCGGTCACTCTCTCCTGACCCAGACTGCCTGTCTCGGATGCAAACTCAGTGAACTTCTCCTGCAGGATCTGAGAGAAGAAGAACCTCTCATTTAGAAGCCTGGAGGTGCTTTATAACCAGCTTTATAACCAGCATTATAACCAGCATTATAACCAACTTCATAACCAGCTTTATAACCAGCTTTATAACCAGCATTATAACCAGCGTTATAACCAGCTTTATAACCAGCTTTATAAACAGCTTTATAACCAACTTTATAACCAGCTTTATAACCAGGTTCATAACCAGCTTTATAACCAGGTTCATAACCAGCTTTATAACCAACTTCATAACCACCGTTACAACCAGCGTTACAACCAGCGTTACAACCAGCGTTACAACCAACTTTATAACCAACTTTATAACTAACCTTATAACCAACTTTATAACCAACTTCATAACCAGCTTTATAACCAGCTTTATAACCAGCTTCATAACCAGCTTTATAACCAGCTTCATAACCAGCTTTATATCCAGCTTTATAACCAGGTTCATAACCAGCTTTATATCCAGCTTTATAACCAGCTTTATAACCAGCTTTATAACCAGCTTTATAAGCAACTTTATAACCAGCTTTATAACCAGCTTTATAACCAGCTTTATAACCAGCTTTATAACCAGCTTTATAACCAGCTTTATAACCAGCTTTATAACCAGCTTTATAACCAGCTTTATAACCAGCTTTATAACCAGCTTTATAACCAGCTTTATAACCAACTTTATAACCAGCTTTATAACCAGCTTTATAACCAGCTTTATAACCAACTTTATAACCAGCCTTATATCCAGGTTTATAACCAGCTTTATAACCAACTTTATAACCAGCCTTATATCCAGGTTTATAACCAGCTTTATAACCAGCCTTAAATCCAGGTTTATAACCAGCTTTATAACCAGCCTTAAATCCAGGTTTATAACCAGCCTTATAACCAGCTTTATAACCAACTTCATAACCAGCTTCATAACCAGCTTTATAACCAGCTTTATAACCAACTTTATAACCAGCTTTATAACCAGCTTTATTACCAGCTTTATAAACAGCTTTATTACCAGCGTTATAACCAGCGTTATAACCAGCTTTATAACCAACTTTATAACCAACTTTATAACCAACTTCATATTCAGCTTTATAACCAGTGTTATAACCAGCATTATAACCAGCTTTATAACCAGCTTTATAACCAGCTTTATAACCGGCCTTATATCCAGCTTTATAACCAACTTTATAACCAGCGTTATAACCAACTTTATAACCAGCTTTATAACCAGCGTTATAACCAACTTTATAACCAGCTTTATAACCAGCTTTACAACCAGCTTTATAACCAACTTTATAACCAGCTTTATAACCAGCTTTATAAGCAACTTTATAACCAGCTTTATAACCAGCTTTATAACAGCATTATAACCAGCTTTATAACCAGCTTTATAACCAGCGTTATAACCAGCGTTATAACCAGCATTATAACCAGCTTTATAACAGCATTAAGACCCACAGGTTTATAACACAACTTTATATTTTAGGAGAGATTATATATTACAGTGTTATAAAACAGCGTCAGAAACCGCATAATATTAACTGAAACACACGGTGTGAGCTTTATAACCAGGTTTGTTCCATAACCACCAGCGGTCATATTCCAGCTTTATAACCATGTAGCTTTGGATAACCAGCTTCACCCACTCAGGGGAAACAGTGGTTATCTGGTGTTTATAAACCAAGGTTTATAACAGTGACATGCTCGAAGTCCTAACCAAGTTCGGTAGACCAGGCGGTTCATTATATCCGGCGATTACTAAACAGCTCGTATAACCAGCGCGGTTAGCTGGAAGAGCCAGTTACTGCTATAAGATGCAGCCTTATAACCAGATCCTTCAGAGGACACGTACAGGCGGAAGTCGGTCTGAGACCAGCTTTGCTTATAACCACTTTACAACCAAGAGGGACTTTATACAACATCTTCAGTGGTAGTGCAGCTTTATAACCAGTTTATAACCAGTGAACTTATAATGCAACTTTAATAACACCGGTCATATCCAGTAAGTTTAATGTCGTTAGTGTGCTGTAAAGTTAGCTTCGGTGTACGGTAACTCAACGTTATAACCTTAGTGTCTACTGATAAGTAAGCCAGTCGGTGTATAACAAAACTCAGTAAGTCCAGTTAGTGTGCTGTAAGTAGCGTGTCGGTGTTATAACTCAGTAAGTGTAATGTGTTATAACACTGTAAGTAGCGTTGTCGGTCCATGAAACACTAATAAACAGGCTGTTTTGTGACACTGTGCCTTTAAGACCCACAGTATAATACCACTGTAGTATTATTTTAGGAGAGATTATATATTACAGTGTTATAAAACAGCGTCAGAAACCGCATAATCTAATCTACTGAACACACGGTGTGAGGGCAGGTCTCTGATAGTCCAGGTTTGTGGTTAGCACCACGCTAAGCGGTGGTATTAAGTTATTAACGCTGTAGCTTTGGCTGACGTTCAGGTTACTCAGGGGAAACAGTGGTTATCTGGTGTTTCACCAAACGAAGGTTAAAGGCGTGGTACTAACAGTGACATGCTCGAAGTCCTGGCCCAGTTCGGTAGAGCTGGCGGTCATTTCCCTCTCGGCGATCCACTGCTCTAGCTCGTCCACCTCGCGGTTCAGCTGGAAGAGCCAGTACTGCTGCTCCAGGCTGCACTTCCTCTCATCCACCAGATCCTTCAGAGACACGTACAGCCGGTCGATCTGAGACTGACGCTTGCTGATCTGTTCACTGGAGCACATACACAACGTTAGAGGGACCTCACAGTACAACCTGCAGTGGTAGTGCTGCACACACACGGTGTGCGGTAACTCAGTGACTGTAATGCGTTAGTGTGCTGTAAGTAGCGTGTCGGTGTACGGTAACTCAGTAAGTGTAATGTGTTAGTGTGCTGTAAGTAGCGTGTCGGTGTACGGTAACTCAGTAAGTGTAATGTGTTAGTGTGCTGTAAGTAGATAGTGCTGTAATTAGTAGTAGATACTGTATTGATACTATTGATCCCGAGGTTAGCTCTGTAAGTGTGAGTTTACTCAGTAAGTGTAATGTGTTAGTGTGCTGTAAGTAGCGTGTCGGTGTGCGGTAACTCAGTAAGTGTAATGTGTTAGTGTGCTGTAAGTAGTGTGTCGGTGTACAGTAACTCAGTAAGTGTAATGTGTTAGTGTGCTGTAAGTAGTGTGTTGGTGTACGGTACCTCAGTAAGTGTAATGTGTTAGTGTGCTGTAAGTAGCGTGTCGGTGTACGGTAACTCAGTAAGTGTAATGTGTTAGTGTGCTGTAAGTAGCGTGTCGGTGTACAGTAACTCAGTAAGTGTAATGTGTTAGTGTGCTGTAAGTAGCGTGTCTGTGTACGGTAACTCAGTAAGTGTAATGTGTTAGTGTACTGTAAGTAGCGTGTCCGGTAACCTCAGTAAGTGTACGGTAACTCAGTAAGTGTAATGTGTTAGTGTACTGTAAGTAGCGTGTTGGTGTACAGTAACTCAGTAAGTGTAATGTGTTAGTGTGCTGTAAGTAGCGTGTCGGTGTACAGTAACTCAGTAAGTGTAATGTGTTAGTGTGCTGTAAGTAGTGTGTCGGTGTACGGTAACTCAGTAAGTGTGATGTGTTAGTGTGCTGTAAGTAGCGTGTCGGTGTACGGTAACTCAGTAAGTGTGATGTGTTAGTGTGCTGTAAGTAGCGTGTCGGTGTACGGTAACTCAGTAAGTGTAATGTGTTAGTGTACTGTAAGTAGAGTGTAGGTGTACGGTAACTCAGTAAGTAGATGTGTTAGGTGCTGTAAGTAGTGTCGGTGTACAGTAACTCAGTAAGTGTAATGTGTTAGTGTGCTGTAAGTAGCGTGTTGGTGTACAGTAACTCAGTAAGTGTAATGTGTTAGTGTGCTGTAAGTAGTGTGTTGGTGTACAGTAACTCAGTAAGTGTAATGTGTTAGTGTACTGTAAGTAGCGTGTTGGTGTACAGTAACTCAGTAAGTGTAATGTTAGTGTGCTGTAAGTAGCGTGTTGGTGTACAGTAACTCAGTAAGTGTAATGTGTTAGTGTGCTGTAAGTAGCGTGTCGGTGTACGGTAACTCAGTAAGTGTAAATGTGGTTAGTGTTGCTGTAAGTAGCGTGTTGGTGTACAGTAACTCAGTAAGTGTAATGTGTTAGTGTGCTGTAAGTAGCGTGTTGGTGTACAGTAACTCAGTAAGTGTAATGTGTTAGTGTGCTGTAAGTAGCGTGTTGGTGTACAGGTAACTCAGTAAGTGTGATGTGTTAGTGTGCTGTAAGTAGCATGTTGGTGTACAGTAAACTCAGTAAGTGTAATGTGTTAGTGTGCTGTAAGTAGTGTGTTGGTGTACCTCAGTAACTCAATGTAAGTGTAAAGTAGCGTGTTGGTGTACAGTAACTCAGTACGTGTGTGTTAGTGTGCTGTAAGTAAGTGTAGTGTCAGTAAGTGTAATGTGTTAGTGTACTGTAAGTAGCGTGTCGGTGTACAGTAACTCAGTAAGTGTAATGTGTTAGTGTGCTGTAAGTAGAGTGTCGGTGTACAGTAACTCAGTAAGTGTAATGTGTTAGTGTGCTGTAAGTAGCGTGTCGGTGTACAGTAACTCAGTAAGTGTAATGTGTTAGTGTGCTGTAAGTAGCGTGTTGGTGTACAGTAACTCAGTAAGTGTAATGTGTTAGTGTGCTGTAAGTAGCGTGTCGGTGTACGGTAACTCAGTAAGTGTAATGTGTTAGTGTGCTGTAAGTAGCGTGTTGGTGTACAGTAACTCAGTAAGTGTAATGTGTTAGTGTACTGTAAGTAGTGTGTTGGTGTACAGTAACTCAGTAAGTGTAATGTGTTAGTGTGCTGTAAGTAGCGTGTCGGTGTACAGTAACTCAGTAAGTGTAATGTGTTAGTGTGCTGTAAGTAGCGTGTTGGTGTCCAGTAACTCAGTAAGTGTAATGTGTTAGTGTGCTGTAAGTAGCGTGTCGGTGTACGGTAACTCAGTAAGTGTAATGTGTTAGTGTGCTGTAAGTAGTGTGTCGGTGTACAGTAACTCAGTAAGTGTAATGTGTTAGTGTGCTGTAAGTAGCGTGTCGGTGTACAGTAACTCAGTAAGTGTAATGTTAGTGTGCTGTAAGTAGCGTGTCGGTGTACAGTAACTCAGTAAGTGTAATGTGTTAGTGTGCTGTAAGTAGCGTGTTGGTGTACGGTAACTCAGTAAGTGTAATGTGTTAGTGTGCTGTAAGTAGCGTGTTGGTGTACGGTAACTCAGTAAGTGTAATGTGTTAGTGTGCTGTAAGTAGCGTGTTGGTGTACAGTAACTCAGTAAGTGTAATGTGTTAGTGTGCTGTAAGTAGCGTGTTGGTGTACAGTAACTCAGTAAGTGTAATGTGTTAGTGTGCTGTAAGTAGCGTGTCGGTGTACAGTAACTCAGTAAGTGTAATGTGTTAGTGTGCTGTAAGTAGCGTGTCGGTGTACAGTAACTCAGTAAGTGTAATGTGTTAGTGTGCTGTAAGTAGCGTGTCGGTGTACGGTAACTCAGTAAGTGTAATGTGTTAGTGTGCTGTAAGTAGTGTGTTGGTGTACAGTAACTCAGTAAGTGTAAAGTGTTAGTGTGCTGTAAGTAGTGTGTTGGTGTTCAGTAACTCAGTAAGCGTAATGTGTTAGTGTACTGTAAGTAGCGTGTTGGTGTACAGTAACTCAGTACGTGTAGTGTTAGTGTGCTGTAAGTAGAGTGTAGGTGTACAGTAACTCAGTAAGTGTAATGTGTTAGTGTGCTGTAAGTAGCGTGTCGGTGTACAGTAACTCAGTAAGTGTAATGTGTTAGTGTGCTGTAAGTAGTGTGTCGGTGTACGTTAACTCAGTAAGTGTAATGTGTTAGTGTGCTGTAAGTAGCGTGTCGGTGTACAGTAACTCAGTAAGTGTAATGTGTTAGTGTGCTGTAAGTAGCGTGTTGGTGTACAGTAACTCAGTAAGTGTAATGTGTTAGTGTGCTGTAAGTAGTGTGTCGGTGTACAGTAACTCAGTAAGTGTGATGTGTTAGTGTGCTGTAAGTAGCGTGTTGGTGTTCAGTAAGTGAGTTCTACCTGTCTGGATGTCCGATCTCCAGCAGCTGTCTGCACTGCTGTGAGAGCAGCCCGATGGTTTCAGCGTAGTCCTCTATCGTCTGCTCCAGAACCAGGTGCTTCTTCAGCAGCTGCAGCGTGCTCGGCTCGTCCTGGTGGAGTTCGAACAGTCAGGAGGTTTACTCCATCAACATGTCCTACCTAGAACTCCATGTACGGAGCCACCGATAAATACGAGCTACAGTAGGACATTCCGACCCCGTAGCACAACTAATCCCAACACATCCGCTACACAGCAGTGGGTGGAGGTGCCGCCTCCTTTCACAGACTAACCATCGTAATGCTAATTAACCTCCTCCTCCTTCTCTCCTCCTCTCCTACCTTTCCCTTCTCCTCGTTCATCATGTGCAGCTCCTGTTCGCTAAGCCACGCCTCCACCTCCGTGATGTCGAAGTAGTACTGCTGGGCCTGGTACATGGCATCCAGGTTGACCTGCCTGCGCTCCGTCTCCGCCCACAGCATCTCCCACAGATGCTGCAGCTGCTCCATCCCCGCCCGGACGCACTCTGCCTCAGGGCTGCGGATTGAGGCGATGACCGCAGAGCGCTCCAGCACATCCTCCACCCGTCCCCGGTGGCCCTCCAGCTCCCTCTGCAGGGTCTGAGGGAACAGAAGGGCAGTGATGCTGAAATGGTGCTGCAGTGGCACCAGAACCATAACGGCTACACCATTTCAGGTGGACCGGAGAAACGGGCCGACCCTTTCCGTCCTGACTGGACAGCACAGAATGATGCTCCATGTTTGTCTGGGAGCTCATCAATATTTCAGTACTGACCCGTCAGGGACCGGTTCAGCCCATTAGAGAACCCGTCCTCTTACAGCACGCACTGGATAGATCTAAGTAGAACCTCAGCTGGGTGATGTTCTTACCTGGTTCTTCTTCATGAGCTGCTGCACAGCCTGTAAACTGCTGCCGTGCTCCTGCGAGGTGGCCATGGGGAGGCGCTCCTGGACCCACAACTGTGAAGGCCACACAAGCAAACGTCAGTGTTCAAACGCACGTCCACCAGACAGACTGTGTCTCAGGTAAGTGGTGAT
>JAMWET010002947.1:0-20000 GCA_024036415.1 Prochilodus magdalenae | reverse complement strand
CACCTGCAGACCACCCATAGGTCACACACACACTATGTCTCAAACTTTACCAAACACGATAGAACACCCATAGATCCTTTGACTTCAGCACATTACGATCACACACACATCACACACACATTTAGCTAAACCATACGACACACACACACACGATCAACATACACGACACCTATATGATCACCAGCACAACACACACACCTATATATCACACACACAGACCAGCACTACACTAACCACACACTCAACAACTATATCACACACCCACCGATACACAGTTACAACACAGCACACAACACAAAAAACACAGCAACATAACACACACACAACCCATAACCATATACCACACCACACACACACACAATACACACACCTATTACACACATCCCACCAACACACTAACACAATCACAACTTATAGCACCACACATCACTACACACACATTAGGCACACACACTACCAAGCAACACGACACTAACACACACAGCTCACACAACCAGTTACTCACCACCACCACTACACACACACACACCACACGTAGTAACCACCCACACACACCAGGAGACCACACACACACACCTATACACACACACACACACACACACACTAACACACACACACTAACAACACACACAAACACACACACACACACTCACACCTATACACACACACACACACGCACACCTATACACACACACACACACGCACAGTTACACACACACACACACAGTTACACACACACACACACACTAACACACACACTCACACCTATACACACACACTCACACCTATACAGACACACACACAGTTACACGCACACACACACACACACACCTGTACACACACACACACACACACACACCTATACACGCAAACACACACCTGTACACACACACCACAACACAATACACATTACACACACACCACACACTACACACACACACGTAGCACACACACACTTGGTTTTTTAGAAACACACACACACACACACACACACCTATACACGCAAACACACACCTGTACACACACACACACACACACCTATACACGCACACACACACACACACACACACACACACACACACCTGTACACACACACACACACCTATACACGCAAACACACACCTGTACACACACACACACACCTATACACGCACACACACACAGTTTGTCTGAAGGCAGTGTGTAAGGGGGCGGGGCTGGGTGGCCAGCGGTGACCGTGAAAATGGTGCCCAAGGACACGAAACCAGGCCACTCTACTTCTCACACATCAGAGAGGACGTCCCTGACACAGCCTCACCTGAGGTCTACACACAGTGGCCCCCATAAGCATCTGTGCCATGCGCACAAAATGGTCCTTCAGGGGTTCCCTAGTAAAGTCAGAGGTTCTATTTAGAACCGTAAGAACATTTTACATGCTTCAATCTTTCTGGGCATGGTGAAACGGATCTTCAGCCTGAGAGAGAATCAGGTGCGCACTCTACACACATACAGAGAACTACAGAGAACCATGCTGACCTGGCTCTAGAGAGATCTGGGTTCTCCGTATGTTGGACCATGCTGACCTGGCTCTAGAGAGATCTGGGTTCTCCGCATGTCGGGCCATGCTGACCTGGCTCTAGAGAGATCTGGGTTCTCCATATGTCGGGCCATGCTGACCTGGCTCTAGAGAGATCTGGGTTCTCCATATGTCGCACAATGCTGACCTGGCTCTAGAGAGATCTGGGTTCTCCGTATGTCGGGCCATGATGGCCTGGCTCTAGAGAGATCTGGGTTCTCCGTATGTCGGGCCATGATGGCCTGGCTCTAGAGAGATCTGGGTTCTCCATATGTCGCACAATGCTGACCTGGCTCTAGAGAGATCTGGGTTCTATATATGTCGCACAATGCTGACCTGGCTCTAAAGAGATCTGGGTTCTCCGTATGTTACACCATGCTGACCTGGCTCTAAAGAGATCTGGGTTCTCCGTATGTTACACCATGCTGACCTGGCTCTAGAGAGATCTGGGTTCTCCGTATGTTACACCATGCTGACCTGGCTCTAGAGAGATCTGGGTTCTCCGTATGTCGCACCATGCTGACCTGGCTCTAGAGAGATCTGGGTTCTCCGTATGTCGCACCATGCTGACCTGGCTCTAGAGAGATCTGGGTTCTCCATATGTCGCACCATGCTGACCTGGCTCTAGAGAGATCTGGGTTCCCTGTTTGTGGTTCTGTGATGGTGACACGATCGCCTCTATCACCTGTGGTAACACCTCACACAGTGAGGCGCGTGGCTGCGTCTGACTGAGCCACTGAGTAAGTGGGTTAAACATGGCCGACAGAGGAGCTTTATATAACACTCCCTCCCTCGCCCTCACAGGAACTCAGTCTCTCCACTTCTGAGCATCAGGAGCAGCAGAACTCTCAGGGAAGTGTGCGGTGGGGACGGACGGAGAGTGGGAGGAAAGGAGTGGGCGGAGAGCGAGTGAGAGGGAGAGAGAGAGAGAGAGAGAGAGAGAGAGAGAGAGAGCATGCACTGTGATGATGTCACACTGCCACCATGCTGGCAGGCCACCTGAAGTTCCCTCAGAGTGCAGTGAGATAACAGTCGTAATGAAACCGGCAGAGACGGGAAAACAGGCTGGTATTCCGGAAGGCTCGGATCGAGACTCAGATTAAACTCAGATTAAACTCCTAAAGGGGATTAAACCATGTTAGATTGTATTTGATTCGGTCCTGTACTGATAACTCGGTTCCTGCTGCATCCCAAACCACATACCAGCACACTAAAGAGCACATTCCATTCAGTTACCATGTTTAACAACACAACAGAGAGACAGAGACAGGGAGAGAGAGAGAGGGAGAGGGAGTGAGAGAGATACCGGCTCAGTGACCACAGTCTGGCCATAGAGACGGGCAGAGCTGCACCTCCTCCTCCACTGGGAGAAATTCAAACTGGCTCGTAAGATGAAAGGAGTTATACAGAGGAAGGCACCATTGTCCCTAAAGCCCTCACAGTGCTGTGAGTGTGTGGGGTGTCAGTGTGTGGGGTGTCAGTGTGTGAGTGTCAGTGTGTGGGGTGTGAGTGTGTGGGGTATCAGTGTGTGGGGTGACAGTGTGGGTGTCAGTGTGTGGGGTGTCAGTGTGTGCGGTGTCAGTGTGTGGGTTGTCAGTGTGTGGGGTGTCAGTGTGTAAGCGTCAGGGTGTGTAAGCGTCAGTGTGTGGGGTGTCAGTGTGTGGGGTGTCAGTGTGTGGGGTGTCAGTGTGTGGGTGTCAGTGTGCGGGGTGTCAGTGTGTGGGTGTCAGTGTGTGGGTTGTCAGTGTGTGGGTTGTCAGTGTGTGGGGTGTCAGTGTGTGGGGTGACACTGTGGGTGTCAGTGTGTGGGGTGTCAGTGTGTGGTTGTCAGTGTGTGGGGTGTCAGTGTGTTGGGTGTCAGTGTGTGCGGTGTCAGTGTGTGGGGTGTCAGTGTGTTGGGTGTGAGTTTGTGGGGTGACACTGTGGGTGTCAGTGTGTGGGGTGTCAGTGTGTGGGTGTCAGTGTGAGTGTGTCAGTGTGTAGGGTGTCAGTGTGAGTGTGTGGGGTGTGAGTGTGTGGGGTGTGAGTGTGTGGGTGTCAGTGTGTGGGTTGTCAGTGTGAGTGTGTCAGTGTGTGGATGTCAGTGTGTGGATGTCAGTGTGCGGGGTGTCAGTGTGTGGGGTGTCAGTGTGTGCGGTGTCAGTGTGCGGGTGTCAGTGTGTGGGGTGTCAGTGTGGGGGGTGTCAGTGTGTGGGTTGTCAGTGTGTGCGGTGTCAGTGTGTAGGGTGTGAGTGTGTGGGGTGTGAGTGTGTGGGGTGTGAGTGTGTGGGTGTCAGTCTGTGGGTTGTCAGTGTGAGTGTGTCAGTGTGTGGATGTCAGTGTGTGGGTGTCAGTGTGTGGGTGTCAGTGTGTGGGGTGTAAGTGTGTGGGTGTCAGTGTGTTGGGTGTAAGTGTGTGTGTGTCAGTGCGAGTGTGTCAGTGTGTGGATGTCAGTGTGTGTGGTGTCAGTGTGCGGGTGTCAGTGTGTGGGTGTCAGTGTGCGGGGTGTCAGTGTGTGCGGTGTCAGTGTGTAGGGTGTGAGTGTGTGGGGTGTGAGTGTGTGGGTGTGAGTGTGTGGGTGTCAGTGTGTCGGTTGTCAGTGTGTGGGGTGTCAGTGTGGGGGGTATCAGTGTGTGGGTGTCAGTGTGCGGGTGTCAGTGTGTGGGTGTCAGTGCGAGTGTGTCAGTGTGTGGGTGTCAGTGTGCGGGTGTCAGTGTGTGGAGTGTCAGTGTGCGGGTGTCAGTGTGTGGGCTGTCAGTGTGTGGGGTGTCAGTGTGTGGGGTGTCAGTGTGCGGGGTGTCAGTGTGTGCGGTGTCAGTGTGCGGGTGTCAGTGTGGGGGGTGTCAGTGTGTGGATGTCAGTGTGTGCGGTGTCAGTGTGCGGGTGTCAGTGTGTGGGGTGTCAGTTACAGGATATATTAGATGACGAGGGTGGTTAATTATCTGATGGCTGGTGGAGCTCAGAGGAGCTGCTGTGTCTGCCGGTCTTTAAAGACGAGAGGGAAAACACTGAGCTCCAGCACCCCCCAGAGATTTACACACGCAGCCCTGACAGGAGTGAACTCACACTCGTATCAGACTTACTCATTAGACCCCCGCTCTGGGTCACTCTCCTCTCTGTGCTGCTCGAACAGGTCTGCAGCCAAGCTGCAACAGTGCGGGTCTGTTCCGTCAGAGCGATGATAAAACACCACTGACTTTTATTCATACTCATAATAATTTCTGGTAAAGAATGTAGAGTCACCGTTATTAAAGGGGCAGTATCATTTCACACCGCCTACTGGTGCACGGTGACATCACAGATATCAGCAAAAATATTAGGGATAATTTTCACTCTATATATTTAAAAACAAGCCATGTGCCATGAAAACCAGCACATTCACAAATATCCTCTTATAGGACACAATGAAAGAGCGCCAGGACACTTCTGGATAGAGAACTCTCACCCAGTTAGAAAGGAAGTAGCTCAAATCATACCACAGTTCACAATAAATTCCATCATACCAAACAAAACATGATCAATAACCGTCACTACACTGTTTGAGGCTGGGATGTTAAATATTCCAGAGTATGTGATGGATCTACTCCCGGTTTTCCCGTTCTCCAGCTTCCTAAAGCAGGTGGAGCTGCTGGATTAGCCTCACTGAGGATCCTCTGTGTGTGCTAGCGTTAGCCGCTGAAGCTAATCCCAGTGTAGTGGATCCTTTACTCTCCAGATGGAGATGAAGCTCCACCAGCACTATGATACTCCAGTAAGAGCTCCAGAGTGTAAACTAGGACGGGATGATGATGTTCTGATCCGTATGTGTAGAGTTATTACTCTGTAGAGAGCATTACTACATCAGGAGACCAGCTAGGAGAAGCTAACGCTGCTAGCGATTATGCTAACAACCACAGAGCGAGAGTTTCTGTTCATATTAACACTCGACAGAGGAAAATAAAAACTGGGTTTGGTTCTCCACACGGTTCTGGGTACACGTACACGTGTGTGTGTGTGTGTGTGGTAGTAGTAGTAGCTAAACAGCACGTTAGCTAGCTAGCTAATTAGCCTAGTTAGCTGCTTTAGAGGGTATAGAATGAGCAGTAAAGTTAATCAGGGTGATTAGAACGGTTCTGCCTCTCCAGCAGGTGGAGCATGCACCGCCATTAGAACCGTGAGTTCAGTGGGTTCCTGTGTGGGTTCTTGGTTCTGCAGTGTGTGTGGATCTTTATACAGTGAACTCTGCAGGTACAGGTGAGTCTGGTGTGGATGAACGTACTGAGGTCCTGCTGTTTATTGATGTGGGGAGACTGTCCCGTACAGCTGGTTAAATAACCCTCTGCCCCCGTACACCGTCCTAGATCCAGGCCACGGCTGCAAGTCAGCCAATCAGAGCGGAGGTCATTTACATATATCAGTCCTAAAACATTTTTTACAGAGAAAAAAAATAACATTGAAAGTAAATAAATTATTTGATTTGGTTAATTTATATGTAATTTATTCGTTATTTGACCCAAAAAGGGAAATAATCCAGATCTAACTCAGAAGACTCATCAGATCTCTGGTTCTCTGTGTGACGCTGCTTCCTCTGTACCTCATCACTTCCGCTCAGCTTCCTGATGGAGACGTGGAGGGAAGGAGAGGGGGGAAATGACCTTCACACATGGAGAGGGAGAGAGCGTTGCCTAGCAACTGCCCCCCCCCCACACACACCCCCACCTTTCTCTCCGTCTGCCAGCTTCACTCGTGAGCAAATACTTCGCATCACACCGTCATCTGGACCCATCATACGGTCATTACGAGCATCCACACAGTCACTGAGCCACCTCCTCACCCCCCTCACCTCCTCACCTCCCTCACCTCCTCACCTCCCTCACCTCCCTCACCTCCCTCACCTCCCTCACCTCCCTCACCTCCCTCACCTCCCTCACCTCTGATCCCCTGATCCCCCAGAGCTTAAAGCCATACTTCAAACTGACATCAAACTCACCCTGACTTACTCAGCCCCCGCCTGGAGAGCAGTCAGAGCTGGGAATACCGAGTTCCGTTTGCCTTTAGTAACGTACTCGTGTGGTCTTTCCATTTAGAACCGTGTAGAACCAGAGAGTTCCACAAGTTCCAGCATTAAGAACCATGTAGAAAAAGAGAGTTCTGTAAGTTCAAACGTTTAGAACCATGTAGAACCAGCTATTTCTGCAAGCTCCAGGTTTCAGAACTGTGTAGAACCAGAACGTTCTGTGAACTTTAATGGTTAGAACTGTGTAGAACCGGAGAGTTTTGCAAGCTCCAGTGAGCTCCAGCGTACAGAGCTCCAGCACTTAGAATCCAGTGCTTAGGAACGTGTTAGACCAGCGAGTTCTGCGAACTCCAGCTTTTACAACTGTGTAAAGCCAGAGAGTTCTGCGAAGTCCAGCTTTTGGAACCATGTAGAACCGGAGAGTTCTGCAAACTTTAAAAACAAATGTAGTCAGACAGTTCCTTGACGGACGGTTCTGCGAGCTCCAGCGTTTAGAACGGTGTAGAACTGGACAGTTCTGCGAGCTCCAGCATTTAGAACGGTGTAGAACTGGGCAGTTCTGCGAGCTCCAGCGTTTAGAACGGTGTAGAACTGGGCAGTTCTGCGAGCTCCAGCGTTTAGAACGGTGTAGAACTGGACGGTTCTGCGATCTCCAGCGTTTAGAACGGTGTAGAACTGGACAGTTCTGCGAGCTCCAGCGTTTAGAACGGTGTAGAACTGGACGGTTCTGCGAGCTCCAGCGTTTAGAACGGTGTAGAACTGGACAGTTCTGCGAGCTCCAGCGTTTAGAACGGTGTAGAACTGGACAGTTCTGCGAGCTCCAGCGTTTAGAACGGTGTAGAACTGGACAGTTCTGTGAGCTCCAGCGTTTAGAACGGTGTAGAACTGGACGGTTCTGCGAGCTCCAGCGTTTAGAACGGTGTAGAACTGGACAGTTCTGCGAGCTCCAGCGTTTAGAACGGTGTAGAACCGGGCAGTTCTGCGAGCTCCAGCGTTTAGAACGGTGTAGAACCGGGCAGTTCTGCGAGCTCCAGCGTTTAGAACGGTGTAGAACTGGGCAGTTCTGCGAGCTCCAGCTTTTAGAACGGTGTAGAACCGGGCAGTTCTGCGAGCTCCAGCGTTTAGAACGGTGTAGAACTGGGCAGAGTACAGCTCTGAGCTTTGCTGGCTCACGTTCCTCACAGAACCCCAGCAGAACGTCATTAATGAAGCAGAGCTGATCCAACAGAAACAGTCACACCTGTTTCATCCACCATCCGGGTGGGGGGAGGCCCGGGGGGGGTCACTGACCACCGAGGAAGACCAGGGTCACTAAGTATAGAGAAAGTCTGACGTGGCTTCATGAACTGTGGGTCTAAGCAGGCCAGCAGCGCAGCTAAGCACAATATGATCCGCATACAGACACGTCCGCTCGAGCCTCGGTTCTGGACTCAGAACTGCAGGGACAGCAGCGGTAGGACTCCGCTCTGGTCCGAAGGCAGCAGTGTGATCATCATACAGCCCACTGAGAGCTCGGAGCTGAGTGAACTCCGGGATCGGGCCGAGTTTCTGCTTCCTCGGGTATCGCAGTCCAGTGTGGAATTGTGCACACATGGCTGAATCCCTGCTGGCTGCAGGAGCTGCTAATCCTACATGGTGCACAGTGTAGGGAGTCATTTGGGATGGAGTCGGTGATGTTGCTCAGTACCCGGACGTGCAGCGTGCTGGAATGAAGCAGCTGTTTTGGAAACTGGCTGTAGACAGAGCTGAGCTGCCTGAATGTGTGTGAGCACCATCAGAGCCACGGGCTGGTGTGAGGAGCATTCTGGAGAGCACTGGGCTAAACGTTCATGAGCCCAGTCACGGTCTTCCACTCTCGCGCCTCGTTCAGACTCTGACTTCTGGTATGTGTGTGTCTATCGGGGACCACAGCAGCGTGTGTGCGAGTCAGTGATGAACAGAGGGAGTGTTGGATCTGGGGTAAATGAGCCGGAACGTGGTGTAACGTGAGGATTGATCTTTTAACGTTTTCATGTGAGTTTCTAGGAGCAAATCAGGACAAATGTAGCAGAAAGTGGAGCAGCGCTAACATCGAGGACGCGCTCAGACACTAACACAGTTCAGCAGCACACCTATTAATGGAAACGAGGTTCAGGACAGAAAGAGGAGGAACGAGTCCAACAGTCAGACCTACAGTGAAAATACTGGGTCAGAGAGAGGGAGAGGGGGGAGGAGAGAGAGAGAGGGAGGGAGGAAGAGACAGAGACAGAGAGAGAGAGAGAGAGAGAGGTTGAGAGGGATAGAAAGAGAGGGGAATTAAAGAGAGAGAGAAAAGAGAAAGAGCCTTCTCTTTTCAGTGCTACCAAGCTATAAGTGTGAGTTTACTGATCTGAACATAAAAAAAAACGTACTACAACAAACACGCCCACAGGACACACACACACGCAGGACACACACACACCCACAGGACACACAACCCACCGTCAGAACACAAACACACCTCCGCAGACACACAACACTGCCGACAAGACACAAAAAAAAAAAACACACACCCGCAGGACACAAACACACCCACAGGACACACACACACCCGCAGGACACAAACACACCCGCAGGACACAAACACGCCGACAGGACACAAACACACCCACAGGACACAAACACACCCGCAGGACACACACACACCCACAGGACACACACACACACGCAGGACACACACACACCCGCAGCACACAAACACACCCGCAGGACACAAACACGCCCGCAGGACACAAACACGCCCGCAGGACACAAACACACCCGCAGGACACAAACACACCCTCAGGACACAAACACACCCTCAGGACACACACACACCCGCAGGACACACACACACCCGCAGGACACAAACACACCCGCAGGACACACACACACCCGCAGGACACACACACACCCGCAGGACACACACACACCCGCAGGACACACACACACCCGCAGGACACACACACCAAGCAAGCATGTCTTCCTCACAGCCCAGCCAACAGAGTGCAGGTTTGTGGGTGGACTTTCTGGCGAAGTCTCACCATATGAAGTGACCTTTCCAGCCGGAGCTGGATCGGAAGCTACTGGTGATGTGGATGATGTGGATGATCCACCAGAGATCAACGTTCGGCTTTAATCTCTCTGTGAGTCTTCCAGGCTGTTTGGAGCAGCATGACATGGGGAATCCACAGAGCGTGAATCACCAACACCAGCTCAGTAACACCACATGACACCGTACAGGAGATCAGGAGGAAGCAGGACACCAGCGCTGCTCGCTGTAGGCCTTCCTCAGGCGCCTCTCTTTCCACTGACTCTGGGGTCAACAGCACATTAACACTTACTGGCCACTTTATCAGAAACACCCCCTTGTACTTCCACTCACTGGCCACTTTATTAGAAACAGTCCGTTCTCCCGGTGCTCATCAGAAGCACCTCCTGTTAAGAAGTCACAGCTGAGGAGGGAGCTCCTCCTTTACCTTCTCGATCTTGTCCAGCCACTCCTTGTTCTGAGCCAGCTCCGCCATGAAGGCCTGGTGCTTCAGCCACTTCTTATGCAGCTTCTGCGCCTCGTCGCGGGACGTGTCGCGCGCCATCAGCATCTTCTCTGCCACCCAGTCCCCCAGCTGGAAAACAGGAAAGCACCTTACACACTGTCCACACCACACACATGCACTGTTCAACCCCCACACGGTGAAGACCCTCCACCGGTTACAGCCGTATCTACATGCGCGGTCAGCACGCATAGCTCAGTCTTAGAGGGGCGGATTTCAGAGACAGTCATAAACACCTCCTGCAGAGTGAGCTGGTTCAGAGCAGATCCAAACCCTCCTCTGTTACAGGACCAGCCCCCCGAGTACATCGTGTCCCCCACGACCCCGTAGGGTTAGGTGTGTGTGAGGGCGAGTGGGGGGGTGGTTATGAATATGTGGCTGACGTACTGTACAGAGCTGCTGTTTCTCTTCCCTGATGTTGAGGTCACTCTAGAACAGGGTTCTCAGCCTTTCCACCGCACGGCCCACCTGTTTATTACTACAAAGCTGTGCGGCCCCCCATAGAAACCGAACTTCCTCAGATACGGTGTCCTGACAATCTGAGATTTCGTCCCAATGAAGATCGGTTCAGCCACAGAAGCCGGAATACAGAGTTACGCTAGATAAGAGGTGGGTACAGGAGGCACCCGGTACAGGTGGTCCACAGGTTCAGACGCCCAGCTCTAGAACATGGGGCAGGTTCTTTTGGACCTTTACGACAACACAGAACTAAATCTCCAAAGAGGGAACTTTACAGGAGGATGAAGCTGGCGGTGTGCGGTAAACCGGATGGTTCTGAATCCGGATCCGTGCTGGTGGTCCAGTGAGCTGATGTTTTCAGACTACTCTGAAACATGAGGAATATGAAAATGGAGATGCGTCTGATACACACACACACGGGTAGCTCATATGCAGGTTCCCAGAATGCACTGCAGAATGAGTTTAGGCCGGGCCCCCACAGCACCAGGGTTCTGTTCTGATCCATCTGAACCTGGGAGATTAACCCCTACATGTCCACTATGGAGAATAATAGGCTTTAAAGCTGTCTATAAAGATCTTTAAGGAGTTTTAGTCTGTAGGCGGAGCCTTGTTTTAGCCACACCCCTGTTTTTAGAGCAGGAAGTGAGCTGCATCCCTGTTCCTCAATGCCACATGATGAGCAGATCAGTGTTCTGAAGTAAGTGTGTCCTGAAGCATGCAGGTCAGTGTGGAATGTTAGGAACGTCAGCACCGCAGCAGTCACTACTGAGCAGCTGGGCGGAGTTAGGACTGGGTAGTGGTAAATCAGAAAGCCCCACAGTTAGTTTTAGGGTATAGGGTCCCTCCAAGCTGAGGGGCTTACAGCTGTAGCTCAGCTACAGTCCAGAACGTGTCTGAAGCAGCTCAGCTGGAACATCTGGATACGGATTAGGAACACTGGGATCTGAAAAGGAATGAAACTTCTGTAAAAGCCACAGACACGTACACAAACACACGCAGGCTGAGTTGCCGCGGCGATCAGCAGGCTCTCCCGTCAGTCAGAGACACAGAGCCGGCCGCATTCTCCACCCCGGCAGAACCGAAACTCCACAGCACCGGCCACAACCCAAACAACCCAAACCGGACGGGTCAGGGCTCCACACACGGCTCTCTCACTGTCCTAAACCCAGAGAGCTGCTCCATCACCCAACAGAGCACACCAACACCAACACTGAGGAGACCTGAACACACGGAGGAGCTCCATCTGGGGCCTGCACCGCCACACGGCCGAGAGAGAGAGAGAGAGAGAGAGAGAGAGAGAGAGAGAGAGAGAGAGAGAGAGAGAGAGAGAGGGGAGAGAGAGAGAGAGAGAAGAGAGAGAGAGAGAGAGAGAGAGAGAGAGAGAGAGAGAGAGAGAGAGAGAGAGAGAGAGAGAGAGAGAGAGGGAGGGAGAGAGAGAGAGAGAGAGAGAGAGAGAGAGAGAGAGAGAGAGAGAGAGAGAGAGAGAGAGAGAGAGAAGAAGAGAGAGAGAGAGAGGGAGAGAGAGAGAGAGAGAGAGGAGGGAGAGAGAGGGAGAGGGAAAGAGAGAGAGAGAGAGAAGAAGAGAGAGAGAGACAGAGAGAGAGAGAGAGAGAGAGAGAGAGAGAGAGAGAGAAGAAGAGAGAGAGAGAGGGGGGGGAGAGAGAGAGGGAGGAAGAGAGAGAGAGAGAAGAAGAGAGAGACAGAGAGAGAGAGGAGGGAGAGAGAGGGAGAGGGAAAGAGAGAGAGAGAGAGAGAGAGAGGGGGAGAGAGAGAGAAGAAGAGAGAGAGAGACAGAGAGAGAGAGAAGAAGAGAGAGCGAGAGAGAGAGAGAGAGATAGATGGAGAGAGGGATAGAGGGGCGAGAGAAGGGGGAGAGAGAAAGAGAGAGAGGGAGGGGGAGAGAGAGAGAGGGAGAGGGAAAGAGAGATGGGGGGAGAGAGAGTGAAAGAGCCCTGCTGGGTGCTGAGAGGGTTTTTGAGGTTCTCTCCTCCTCCTCCTCCTCCTCCTCCTCCTCCTTCTCCAAACAATCCAAACACGCTCTTCACCCCGTTTCCACGGCTCCCTGGCCCGCCACACAATCGATACTGTATTCCTCCGTTCCTCTTCTCCTTTATTCCCTCTCTCTGTCTTCCTTCATTCCCATTGTGTTTGTGTAATCAGGCTGATGGTGCTGCGGAGTCTCGGCTCTCCTCCTGCTGCAGTATCCAAACACGACGAGGGAAGCGCGTGAAAACACACCGAGCGGTGATGGAGAAACAGCACGGGAGAGGAGGAGAGGGAGGGGGAGCGAGGGAGGCATATGGTGATGGAGAGAGGGAGGGAGACAGAGAGAGAGAGAGAGCAAGAGAGCGACTACGTCGTTCCTCAGCGTCACAGTGATGACGGTGGCTTTTTAAAGGGAGTGCAGGAGCGAATGGAAGAGTGAGAGGAGCAGATGAAGAGGAGGAGGAACCACAGACTGGCCAATCAGAAAACAGGAGGGACCGAAACAGAACAAGATGCTCTCCATTCAACCTGTACAGCACAAACAAACTGCCTTAAAGAGACAGATCAAATTTACCCAGTCCACCTTAAACCAGTCCACCTTAACCAGTCCACCTTAAACCAGTCCACACTATCACAGTCTGTCCTAATCCAGTCCACACTATCCCAGCCCACCTTAAACCAGTCCACACTATCCCAGCCCACCTTAAACCAGTCCACACTATCCCAGCCCACCTTAAACCAGTTCACACTATCCCAGCCCACCTTAAACCAGTCCACACTATCCCAGCCCACCTTAAACCAGTTCACACTATCCTAGTCCACCCTAACCCAGTCCATTCTAACCCAGTCTACACTATCCCAGTCCACCTTAAACCAGTTCACACTATCCAGTCCATTCTGTCCCAGCCCACACTATCCCAGTCCTCCAAATCCAGTTTCCACCAGATTCTGCAGGGGTGAGCCAGAAACACCGCTGGACCTTTCTCCAGGAATGAGCACCACCAGAGGGCTAACCAGAGGTTACAGTCAAACAGACTGAACCTAAAGTGGACAATCAGCTCTGCAGTACAGAACACCAAACACAAAGAGAGCGCCCTCCTATGGCGAAAGTCTCCCTCCTCTCTCTCTGGGCTGAATACCGGATGAGTGGAGGAGTTGATTAATTGATCGGGGGAGAAAAGAACAGGCTGAGCCTAAATAAAGATTCAGCTCCCCGCCAGAAAAAACCCTGAGTCACCTACTGTACAGCTCATATTACACCATTACCATAACAACAACCCATTACCATAACCACCATAACTACATCAACCACCCATTACCATAACCACCATAACTATATCAACCACCCATTACCGTAACCCTCATAATTATATCAACAACCCATAACCACCATTACCATAACAACCATCTATTACCATAACCACATTACTATATCAACCACCCATTACCATAACCACCATTACTATATCAACCACCCATAACCATAACCATCATTACCATAACAACAACCCACTACCATAACCACAATAACTATATCAACAACCCATTACCATAACCACCATAACTATATCAACAACCCATAACCATAACCACCATTACCATAACAACCATCCATTCTCATAACCACCATAACTATATCAACCACCCATTACCATAACCACCATAACTATATCAACCACCCATAAACATAACCGTCATTATTATATCAACAACCCATTACCATAACCACCATTACCATAACAACCATCCATTACCAAAACCACAATAACTATATCAACAACCCATTACCATAACCACCATTACTATATCAACAACCCACTACCATAACCACCATAACTATATCAACAACCCATTACCATAACCATCATTACTGTAACAACAACCCATTGCCATAACCACCATTACCATAACAACCATCCATTACCATAACCACATTACTATATCAACAATGCTTTACCCTAACCACCATAACTATATGAACCACCCATTTCCATAACCACCATAACTATATCAACAACCAATTAGCATAATCACCATAACTATATCAACAACCCACTACCATAACCACATTACTATATCAACAATGCTTTACCATAACCACCCTTACCATATCAACAACCCATAACCATCACTAATATATCAACAACCTATAACCATAACCACCATTACCATAACAACCACCTATTACCTTACCACCATAACTATATCAACAACCCATTACCATAACCATCATTAATATATCAAAAACCAATGACCATAACCACCATTACTATATCAAACCTATTACCATAACCACCACAACTATATCAACAACCCATAACCATAACCATCATTACCATAACAACAACCCACTACCATAACCACCATAACTATATCAACAACCTATTACCATAACCATCATTACCATAACAACAACCCATTACCATAACCATCATTAACATATCAAAAAAACAATAACCATAACCACCATTACTATATCAACAACCCACTACCATAACCATCATTAATATATCAAAAAACAATTACCATAACCACCATTACTATATCAACAACCCATTACCATAACCACCATTACTATATCAACAACCCACTACCATAACCATCATTAACATATCAAAAAAACAATAACCATAACCACCATTACTATATCAACAACCCACTACCATAACCACCATAACTATATCAACAACCCATTACCATAACCACCATTACTGTAACAACAACAGATTGCCATAACCACCATTACCATAACAACCATCCATTACCAAAACCACATTACTATATCAACAATGCTTTACCGTAACCACCATTACTATAGCAACAGCCCATAACTATCATTAATATATCAACAACCCATAACCATAACCACCATTACCATAACAACCCCTATTACCATAACCACCATAACTATATCAACATCCCACTATCATAACCACAATAACTATATCAACAACCCATAACCATAACCACCATTACCATAACAACCATCCATTACCATAACCACATTACTATATCAACAATGCTTTACCATAACCACCATTACTATATCAACAACCCACTATCATAACCACAATAACTATATCAACAACCCATTACCATAACCACCATTACTATATCAACAATGCTTTACCATAACCACCATAACTATATCAACAACCCATTACCATAACCACCATAACTATATCAACCACCCATAAACATAACCATCATTATTATATCAACAACCCATTACCATAACCACCATAACTATATCAACAACCAATTAGCATAATCACCATAACTATATCAACAACCCACTACCATAACCATATTACTATATTAACAATGCTTTACCATAACCACCATTACTATATCAACAACCCATAACCATAACCATAACCATCATTAATATATCAACAGCCTATAACCATAACCACCATTACCACAACAAAACCCTATTACCATAATTACCATAACTATATCAACAACCCATTACCATAACCACATCACTATATCAACAATGCTTTACTATAACCACCATTACCATATCAACAACCCATAACCATAACCATCATTAATATATCAACAGTCTATAACAATAACCACCATTACCACAACAAAACCCTATTACCATAATTACCATAACTATATCAACAACCCATTACCATAACCATCATTAATATATCAAAAACCAATGACCGTAACCACCATTACTATATCAACAACATATTACCATAACCAAAATAACTATATCAAAAGCCTATTACCATAACCATCATTACCATAACAACAACCCATTACCATAACCATCATTAACATATGAAAAACCAATGACCATAACCACCATTACTATATCAACAGCCCACTACCATAACCACCATAACTGTAACAACAACCCATCACCATAACCACTATAACTATATCAACAACCCATTACCATAACCACCATTACTATATCAACAATGCTTTACCATAACCACCATAACTATATCAACCACCCATAAACATAACCGTCATTATTATATCAACAACCCATTACCATAACCACCATAACTATATCAACAACCAATTAGCATAATCACCATAACTATATCAACAACCCACTACCATAACCACATTACTATATTAACAATGCTTTACCATAACCACCATTACTATATCAACAACCCATAACCATAACCATAACCATCATTAATATATCAACAGCCTATAACCATAACCACCATTACCACAACAAAACCCTATTACCATAATTACCATAACTATATCAACAACCCATTACCATAACCACATTACTATATCAACAATGCTTTACTATAACCACCATTACCATATCAACAACCCATAACCATAACCATAACCATCATTAATATATCAACAGCCTATAACCATAACCACCATTACCACAACAAAACCCTATTACCATAATTACCATAACTATATCAACAACCCATTACCATAACCATCATTAATATATCAAAAACCAATGACCGTAACCACCATTACTATATCAACAACATATTACCATAACCAAAATAACTATATCAAAAGCCTATTACCATAACCATCATTACCATAACAACAACCCATTACCATAACCATCATTAACATATGAAAAACCAATGACCATAACCACCATAACTATATCAACAACCCATTACCATAACCACCATTACTGTAACAACAACCCATTACCATAACCACATTACTGTAACAACAACCCACTACCATAACCACATTACTATATCAACAATGCTTTACCATAACCACAAGTATATCAACAACCCATAACCATCATTACCATAACAACCCACTACCATAACCACCATTACCATAACAACAACCCATTACCACAACCACCATTACAATATCAACAACGCATAACCATAACCACCATTACCATAACAAACTATTACCATAACCACACATTACCATAACAACCCATGACTACCTATAAGTGTTAGAGCCCATTACTGTAACCCCTATTACCATAATAAACCATTATTATAACAACCAGTTACCATAACAACACTTTACTACAATAATAACGCTTATCTAACACTAAACAACTAACACACTCCACACATACACACATACACACTCCACACATACACACTCCACACATACACACATACACACTCCACACATACACACATACTATCTCTACACGCACACACTCCACAAACACATACACACACATACTAACTCCACACATACTAACTCCACACACCTCATACTACAGCATCCATTATAATAACACCCTATTACCACAACAACAGCCCATAACTACCTATAAGTATTAGAACCCATTACTGTAACCCCCATTACCATAACAACCAAACTCCACACATACACAACCAAACTCCACACATACTGCACACAGGTGTAGCGATACACGATTTAATGTAATTTCCCTGATTCTGTATTTTTAGGACACGCCGAACTAAGTTAGAGACTATGATAATGTTCTTGCCCAACTTTATAAGCACCCTGGAGAGATTTAGGGCAGGAGGGGTGGGCTGGAGCCGGGTTCTGGGACAGCCATTTCAGGAGGGGAGCTGGACTCTGGGCAGGTGGGCTGATTGGTGCCTTTGTTGTTCCAAAATAGCCGCTGTTTACACAATACAGTGGCATAAGATAATACCCATTCTTTACACGGCACTGTCACACTGCCATGATCCACTCTCACAGCTCTGCACGGCGGTACCATAATTATATTACATATAATAATAATAATAATAATGATTAAAAAATAAATTAATAAATAAAAAATAACAATAACAAAACAATAAATAATACTACTAATAATTATAATAATAATAACGATTTAAATAAAAAAATTAAAAATTTAAAAATAATAATAAACTAGAATGAAATGTTATGTATTATGTTCAGATAAGGATCCACACATCACAATAGCATGTCCTACCTCATGGCAGTCTTGTAGGAACCTCTGCAGCTCCCACTGGTCGTTGAGTTTACTGAGCCGCTAGCTTGAGCAAGCTCCCAAGTTCATGAGTTTCCCCTACAGTTTCTGTGGGCCGTGAAAAGATACCTCTCACACCCCATAAAAGGTACTCTACATAGACTCAGCCTGATCTTAAAACAGTTCACGTTAGCAGCACAGTATAACATGGGTCAGATTTAGGGGACAGGAGGCGGCCGGACGCCAGCCGGTTCCATTCACAGCCCATTTCATGGTTTTTATAATCACCCCTTCACTCTCGGCAGACCGGGCCGGGCGCGCGCCTTTGTTGTCCTCTACAAACAAGGGAGCGCTAGGTTTAAATAAGCGCTACCGGCATCTGATACGGAGCAGCTTAGCTGCTCTGTCTACAACAACTCACCAGGCAGAGAGACTGATAGGCTTCACCCGCCGCATTCAGAGGTTAGGACTGCGGACCTAAATTCACAATGGGTGAGGTGCAAAGCAACCATGCAGCCGAATTGACACAGCACCGATGGCACATCAGTGTGCTTCCCCTCAACACAAAGACAGCGTCCGATTGTTACTGAGGTGTGACACTCTGTAAACACAGACACACAAAAACTGGCCCTGCCACAGTAACCTCCCCTCGGTTCGCAACGGTGACACCATGGTGAGGAGACAGCTCCACTTCACCCGGTGAGCCTTCCTTCAGGAGCTCTGGGATGTATATTAAGCACACCGCACGTTCCTGAGAAAATAGAACTGGTTGTCTCTACAGTTTTCATTACTCCAGAACACCTAGAGTAAGCTCGAATATAGGTACTGTAACTCTAGACCCAGTCTGTTCTAGCTCTTCCGAACATTACGGCTTTGGGCTTAGACTGACATTAGAGGGCGCTCACCAATACACTGAGCCTCTTCTACAGTTTCTCATTAGGTGGAGTGTATAACTCTAAGCTCTGAATGTAGGTACTGTGGTATAGACTGAGTCTGTTCTACAGTTCCTCATTAGGTGGAGTGTATAACTCTAAGCTCTAAATGTAGGTACTGTGGTATAGACTGAGTCTGTTATACAGTTTCTCATTAGGTGAGGGGTATAACTCTAAGCTCTAAATGTAGGTCACTGTGGTCAATATACTGAGTCACTGTTCTAACAGTTTCTCATTATGTGGAGTGTATAACTCTAAAGCTCTAAATGTAGTACTGTGGTATAGACTGGTGTTCTACAGTTTCTCATTAGGTGGAGTGTAACTGTAAGCTCTAATGTAGGTACTGTGGTATATACTGAGTGTTCTACAGTTTTCTCATTAGGTGCAAGTGTAAACTCTATCTAAGCTGTAAATGTAGGAACTGTGGTATAAGACTGAGTGTTCCTAACACGTCTCTCATTAGGTGGAGTTATACTCTAAGCGCTAAATGTAGGCACATGTGGTATAGACTGAGTGTTCCTATCAGTTTTCTCATTAGTGGATGTATGAAACTCTAAACAAAAAACAAAAAGAAGCTCCCCCCCCCCTTAAACTCTAAGCTCTTAAATTGTAGGTAACTTACTGGTGGTAGAGACTA
>JAMWET010002946.1:220000-289513 GCA_024036415.1 Prochilodus magdalenae | reverse complement strand
AACATTTCTCTGTCTTCTGCCACCATCCTGTCTCTCTCCTTCCTATGACTCCACCAGGAAATGCTGCTGCTGTGGCTCCACCCCTTCCATTTCCAGGGAGATTCTTAAAGTGACATGCAGGTTCCTCCAGTTTCCCCCCCTGTAGAAAGAGGACTTTGCAGATGTCACTTCCACTGAGAACCTAGAGAGGATGGTTTGGTAGGTGTGCCAATCAGAGTTGTGGGGGAGAGCCCAGCTCTTCCTCTCTGCTTCCTACACAGGCCTGCTGTCATCCAGGGGACAGGTGAAGAGGATCTTGTTTACCTGGGGGAGAGAGGACAAATAGTTAAATGCAGATGAGGGTGGAGAGGGAGAGTAGTGAGGATGGTTAAAGCAAGAGAAGGAGAAGAAGTGTAGATCCACACATCAACAGGGAAGAGACTCTAGCTTGTTGATGAAGTTACCTACAGGACAAGGAGGTTGATAAATGACAATGATTCAAAATAATTTGAGAGCCACCAAACACACTGGTCTGAGGAGGTGACGACCGTCGGGTACAGAGGAGACTGCTGGTATTGCGGATCCTGTGGTGAGCATGGGATCTAGGTCTATGAGATGGAAGAAAGGGTATTGTAAAACACATAGTGGAAGAGCAAAAGTGTAAACTACAGATTAAATAAGAGATAGACATCCCATATCACCAAAGTGTCCATACAGGCTGAATTTCGACCCTAAAATCCACTGAACTGCATTACCAAGTTGGATGCGATTAATCAACTAAAAAAAAAACTCCATCACCATATACCCCAATAAAAGCTTAGGGTTAGCAAAGCATATTCCCAAAGTGGACTGGCCCCAAAGGGTTACTACCCTGTTGCCCATGAGTGTGGTCATACACTTCACTTTGAGGTTTGACCTCTTCTTTGAAGAGTTTATTAACAAGAAGTCCCATATTAGAGTGTCCATACAGGCTCAAAATCAACCCTGAAGTCCACTGAACTTCATTTTATTACCAAAAGAGTCCCATATTACCAAAGTGGACTGATCCCACAGGGTCACTGCCCTGTTGAGTAAGTGCGATTATACACTTCACCTTGAGAACTGACCACTTCTTCATAGAGTAAGTGTTATATTAGCAAGATGTCCCAAATTACCAAGGAGGATGTGATCCATCAACTCTAGAAAACCAGACATTAAGATCAAGTAACCCAATAAAACCCTAGAGTAAAGGTTAGAAAACCAGGGTAGTAAGGCACATCACCAAAGAGGACCGAGTTGACTGAGTGTGGTCACTGCCCACTTGACTGAGTGCAGTCAATAACCCCAAGTAACCCAAAGTGGACTGACCCCACAGGGTCACTGCCATGTTGACTGAGTGCAGCTGTACACTTCACTTTGAGATTTGACCACTTCATAGATTTAGAGTTATATTACCCAGACATCACCAAAGTGTCCATAAAGGCTGCAATTCAACCCTAAAATCCATTGAACTGCATTATATTACCCATGTGTTCCATATTACCAAGGTGGATGTGATCCATGAACTCTAGAAAAACAGACATTAAGGTCAAGCAACCCAATAAAACCCTTGGGTTAGGGTTGGTTAGGGTTAGCAAACCAGGGTAGTAAGGCATTATCACAAAAGCTGGCCTAACCCCACAGGGTCACTGCCCTGTTGACCAAGTACAGTCATACACTTTGAGATTTGACCACTCTTCATGGAGTTAGGGTTATATTGCCAAGATGACCCATATTACCAAAAATACAGGCTCAAATTCAACCCTACAGTCCAGTGAACTTCATAATTTTACCAAAGTGAATGTGACCAATTGACCCTAGAAACCCAGCACTTAATATCAAGTAACCCAATAGTACCCAAAGTGGACTGAACCCACAGCTTCACTGGCTTGTTGACCGTGAGGGTGGTCACACACTTCACTTTGAGATTTGACCACTTTTATAGAGTTGGGGTTACATTTCCAACATATCCCATATTACCAGGATGGATGCATTAATCAACTCTAGAAACCCAGCACTCAATAATCAGCATGTAACCCAATAAAACCCCAGTTAGTGTTAGCAAACCAGGTTATCAAAGCATATTAGCAAAGTGAGCTGACTCCACAGGGTCACTGCCCTGTTGCCCATGAGTGTGGTCATACACTTCACCTTGAGATTTGACCACTTTTATAGAGTTGTGGTTATATTACCAAGACATCCCATATCATCACATTGTCCACATATGCTTAAAGTGCATACAAAAGCCCACTGGACTTTCCAAGATGGCCCATATTACCAAGGCAGCTCCCATTCTATGATCATATTACAGAGATGGGACACTTTCTCATAGAGTTAGGGTTATAATGCCAAAGTGTCCATACAGGCTCAAATTTAACCCTAAAGTCCATTGAACTTAATTATATTACCAGAGTGTCCCATATTTCCAAAGTGAATGGGATCGATCAACTCCAGACCGCCAGCACTTAATATAATCAAGTTACCCAATAAAACCCTAGGGTTAGGGTCTAATGTCACCAGAATGTCCCATATAACCAAAGTGGACCGACCCCACAGGGTCACTGGCTTGTTGACCATGAGGGCAGTCACACACTTAATTTCTTCGAGTTTGGGTTACATTACCCTTTACATGCAAGGCCTTCAGCAGACGCTCTGATCCAGAGCCACTTACAGTCGTGCTTAGTGTTCCATCGGGTAATGTTTCCAGCTAGTACAGGAAGGTTAGAGTCTAAACCTCACCATGAGCTCAGACGCTGCCCGAACAAGGGTTAGTGCTGATACCTAGAGAGAACAATACACAGACATAAATAAAGCACAAGTGCTTGGCAACCCCAACCCAGCACTCACACCTATAGAGAAGAAAGGTTAGGGTCAGTAGAAGTGCAAGAACACAGTATTTCCACATAACACATCCACTAGTGCTCACTCAAGTGCTTTACAAAGAGATGGGTCTTCAGTCTGCATATGAAGACTGCAAGAGACTCAGCTGTTCAGACAGCCAGTGGGAGCTAGGACGTTTGTCTACCAAGGCCACCTACATCTTCAGTAGTAGTGCTGGGGATGAACAGTAACTCAGTCTTGCTTGGATTCCATGCAATGGCAGTGATTCCAAGATCAGTGAGGACTGACAGGAGGATCTTGTGGTTCACCCTGTCGAAGGCTGCAGACAGGTCAAGCAGAATCAGAACTGAGGACAGGTTGGCTGATCTTGCCGTCTGAAGCCTCAGTCACCGCAGTTTCAGTTGAATGGTGCTGGTTTGAAGCCACCCTGGTTGGGGCCTGAAGATGGTTCTGGGAATAAAAAGCATAGTTAATTGTAAACTGCATGTTCAGGTGTTTTACAGAGAAAAGAAACAAAGTGATACCGGTCTGTAAATGCTGATGTCTGAGGTACCCGGCAAAGGTTTCTTCAAGATGTGAACCACTGGCAGTCTTGAATGCCTGTGGAACGTTGTAACAATCACCTAGACTTGTTAAGTTTAGGGGTTACAATATAGTCAGAGGATGCATTATTTACACATAAAAGCTAATGCAGTATCCAGACACCACACACACACGTGTAACTTGCCACCAAAAAAAAAAAAGCTAATTATATCCAAGTGTATTTGACCAAAACAATACAGAAAACCCCCCACACCATTCAATTTTAACAAAAATCCATAACCCTCTTCCTCTCGAAAAATACACAAAGGTTAAGTCCTTAGCAAGGCATTGCAACTAACTACAAAAAAAATAATAATAATAATAATAATAAAATAAACCAGATGGATCTCACCAGCAACGGCAGGCCTATCCTCATGCTTCACTCAGAATCCGGTAGGTAAATCCACTGATCTGAGAGTCAAGATCTGGAACCTGCTTAGTCTGCCCAGTCTGCCAGTTCACAGGTAGAAAGTGTAAGGACAAAGAATTGGTGGATTGGTGGCTTTTTGGTGGATTCCAGTAGCTGTAGGATGGCATCTGCAGAAAGAGAAGAAAAGCAGGTTTAGGAATTTGTGGCAAGAGAAGGATTAACAGAAGGAGGAGCAGGGACAGAGAAAAGAGACTGCCAGATTTTATTCACTTTCTCCTCAAAGAAGGTGACAGTCCTCTGGGGGAAGGGAAGAGGAGAAAATACTCAAGAGCTTGCGTGGGTCATGTGCAGATTCCTCCAGTTTCCCCCTGTAGAAAGATGACTTTGCAAATGTCATTCCGCTGAGAGGATGGTTTGGTAGGTGTGCAGATCAGAGTCAAGCTGGGATCTCCTCCACTTCCTCTCAGGAGGTGAAGAGGATCTTGTTTACCTGGGGGAGAGAAGACAAATGGTTAAAGCAAGAGAAGAGGGAGAAATTGAGCACAGGAAGGATGTGAAGGATTGACATGGCCAGAAGAACGAGAGAGAGAGAGAGAGAGAGAGAGAGAGAGAGAGAGAGAGAGAGAGAGAGAGAGAGAGAGAGAGAGAGAGAGAGAGAGAATCTAAGCAGTGAAAGGGGTTTATCCAGAGCAGGGGTAGGTCTACTGAACATCAGGTCCAGAAGGTTGCTGCCTCGATGCGTTGGAGGGGTTGGGTTGAGGATGATAGCAGTGGGTCCAGGCAAATTGATCGCAACTTCTGTGGGGTATTTGAAGTGGCCAAGGAGAAGTAGTGTGGATCTATCAACAGGGAAGAGACTCAAGAGTGTCTAGCTTGTGGATGAAGTTACCTAGAGGACAAGGAGGTTGATCACAATGATTCAAAATAATTCTAGAGCCACCAACCACACTGGTCTAAAGAGGTGACGACTGTGGGGTACAGCGGAGACTGCGGGTATTGCGCTTCCTGCATGATGAGGGTGGAGAAGAGCAGTGATGGTTGAAGCAAGAGAAGAGGGAGAGATGGAGCACAGATTACACAGAGTGAAGGAAGGATGTGAAGGGGTGACATGGTCAGGAAGAGCTGGAGAGAGTAAAAGACAGAAAGCGATGATCTAAGCAGTGAAAGGGGTTTACGGTGATATCCAGAGCAGCAGTAGGTCTCTTGAACAGGTCCAGAATGTTGCTTCCTCGATGCGTTGGAGGGGATGGGTTGAGGATGAGGTTGGAGGATGATGGCAGTGGGTCCAGGCAAATTGATTACAACTTCTGTGAGGTAGATGAAGTGGCCAAGGAGAAGAAGTGTGGATCTATCAACAGGGAAGAGACTCAAGAGTGTCTAGCTTGTGGATGAAGTTACCTAGAGGACAAGGAGGTTGATAAATGACAGTGACTCAAAATCATTCTAGAGGTACAGAGGAGACTGCTGGGATTGCACTTCCTGTGGTGAGCATGGGATCTAGGTCTGCGTGATGGAAGAAAGGGTATTGTAAGACACATAGTGGAAGAGCAAAAGTGTAAACTACAGATTAAAATAGACACCAAGACATGCCATATCACCAGAGCGTCCATACAGGCTGAAATTCAACCCCAAAATTCATTGAACTGCATTACATTACCAAAGCATCCCATATTACCAAGGTGGATGTGATCCATCAACTCTAGAAACCCAGCATCTAAAT
The DNA here is from genome assembly GCA_024036415.1 of Prochilodus magdalenae. Lineage (NCBI taxonomy): Eukaryota > Metazoa > Chordata > Actinopteri > Characiformes > Prochilodontidae > Prochilodus > Prochilodus magdalenae. The sequence goes on along the minus strand of JAMWET010002946.1, from coordinate 284,003 downwards.
ATCAAGTAACCCAATAAAACCCTAGGGTTAAGGTTAGCAAACCAGGGTAGAAAAAGCATATCACCAAAGTGGACCAAGTTGAGCGAGTGTGGTCAATATCACCAAGTAACCCCAATAGTAACGCAAAGTGGACTGACCCCACAGGGTCACTGTCCTGTTGACTGAGGGCAGTGTAATACTTCACTTTGAGATTTGACCACTTCATAGAGTTAGCGTAATATTACCAAGATACCCCATATTACCAAGGTGGATGTGATCCATCAGCTTTAGAAAAACAGACCTTAAGATAGGGTTAGCAAACCAGGGTAGTAAGGCACATCACCAAAGCTGGCCTAACCCCACAGGGTCACTGCCCTATTGACCGAGTACAGTCATACACAGATTTGACCACTCTTAGGGGTACATTTTCAAAAAGTAATTTCCATATTACCCAAGTGTCCATACAGGCTCAAAATCACTTTATTACCAAGACGTTCCATATTACCAAGACGGATGGATCAATCAACTCTAGAAACCCAGCACTCAATATCAGCATGTAACCCAATAAAACCCCAGAGTTAGTGTTAGCGAACCAAGTTAGCAAAGCATATTAGCAAAGTGTACTGACTCCACAGGGTCACTGCCCTGTTGCCCGCAATGGTGGTCATGCACTTTACCTTGAGATTTGACCACGTCTTCATAGAGTTGGGGTAATATTACCCTAGGGTCCCATATCACATTGCAAAGATGGGACACTTTCATAGGGTCAGGGTTATATTACCGAAGTGTCCATACAGCCTCAAATTTAACCCTAAAGACCATTGGACTTCATTATATTACCAGAGTGGATGCGATCAATCAACTCTAAAAACCCAGCATCTAATATCACCAAGTAACCGAATGAAATTCTAGTGTTGGTGTTAGCAAACCATATTACCAAAGTGGACTGACCCAACAGGGTCACTGCCCTGTTGACTGCGAGTGCCATAATTCACTTCACTTTGAAATTCGACCATTTCTTCATAGAGTTAGGGTTATATTAACAAGATGTCCCATATTACCAAGGTTGAGGTGACCAATCAAATTTAGAAACCAAGCTCTTAATATCACCAAGTAACCAAATAAAACCTTAGGGTTAGCAAACCAGGTTTGCAAAGCATATTACCATAGTGGACTGACCCCACAGGGTCACTGCCCCTGTTGACCGCAAATGCAGTCTTACACTTCACTCTGAGATTTGAACTCTTCCTCATAGACTTGAAGTTTTGTTAACAAGAAGTCCCATACTACCAAAGATTTTATTCAGGCTCAAAGTAAACTCTAAAAATTATTTAAAAAAATAAATTAAAAGAATCAGAAGTATATCACCATATTACCAAGATGTACACTTCATAGAATAAAGGAGAAATATTACCAAAATGTCCCCCATTACCAAAGTGTCCATACAGGCTGGATTTCAAAAGTGCAATCCATTTAACTGCACCATATTATCCAAGCGTCCCATATTACCGGGGTGGAGGCGATCACTCAACTCTAGAAAACCAGACATTAGGATCACCAAGTAACCCAATAAGACTTAGGGTTAGCAAACCAGAGTAGCAAAGCATATTACCAAAGTGGACTGACCCCCACAGCGTCACTGCCCTGTTGCCCATGAGTGTGGTCATACACTTCACTTTGAGATCTTCTCTTCATAGATTTAGGGTTATATTAACAAGATGTCCCATATAACCAAAGTATTCATACAGTGTCAAATTCCAGTCTAAAATCCAATGAACTGCATTATATTACCAAAGTGTCCAAGCGTCCCATATTACCAGGGTGGGTGCGATCAATCAACTCTAGAAACCCAGCACTTAATATCACCAAGTAACCGAATAAAACCTTAGGGTTAGCAAAGCATATTACTAAAGTGGACTGACCCCACAGGGTTACTGGCCTGTTGCCCGTGAGTGCAGTCATACACTTCACTTTGAGATTTGACCACCAGTTTATAGATTTAAGGTTATATTACCAAGTCTTCCCATATAACCCAAGTGTTCATACAGGCTCAAAATCAACCCTAAAGGCCATAGAACTTCATTATATTACCAAGATGGCCCCCAATCTATGATCATATTACGAAGATGGCCACAGTTTCCCAGCTACTGCAAAAAGGTTAGAGTCTAAAACTCTCCATGAGCCAAGACACTGCCTGAACAAGGGTCAGTGCTGATACCTAGAAAGAATACAAGACACGTATGACGCATAAGTGCACTACCTGGCAACCCCAACCCAGAGCTCATACCAAGAGAGAAGAAAGGTTATGATCAGTAGGGTTAGAGGGTTGCGTGCAAGAACAAATTATTTTAACAAACAACATACACATCTACTAGTGCTTATTAACATAAATGCTTTACAAAGAGATGAGTCCGCAGACTCAGCTGTTCGGACAGCCAGTGGGAGTTCATTCCACCATCTGGGAGCCAGGACAGAGAAGACTCTGGATGCGTGTCTTCTGTGCATCTTCAGAGATGGCAGGTCGAGTCAAGCTGTGCTCAAGGCTTGAAGGCAACATCAGAGTTTTAAATCTGATGCGGGTGCAGTTACAGAAAGCCTGTGAAGGGAGTGCAGCAGTGGAGTGACATGGGAAACTTGTAGAGGAGGAATCTGCATGACCGAGTCTGCAGCTCAGTCTTGCTGGAACAGAGCTTAAGGTGGTGAGCTGTCATCCATGAGCTGATGTTGGTCAGGCATGCTGAGATGCGGTTGCAGACCTGTGTATCAGATGATGGGAAAAGACACCCCAACACAGAACCTTGAGGAACACCACTGGAGAGCCTGCATGGAGCAGACGTGGACCCATTCCATGTTATCTGATAGTGGTGGTCCTCCAGGTAGGACTCAAACCACTTCCATGCAGTGCCAGTGATTCCAAGATAGGTGGGGACCGACAGGAGGATTATGTGGCTGCAGACAGGCCAAGCAGAATCAGAACTGAGAATAGTTTGGCTGATCTTGCTGCCTAAGCCTCTCAGTTACTTCAAAGAGGGCAGTTTCAGTTGAATGTCATTGAATGTGCTGGTGAAACCGGACTGGTTGATGTCCTGAAATTGGTTCTGGGAAAGAAAAAAAAAAGGAAAGTTAATTATAAACTTCACATACAAAAATTTGAGGAAAAAAAAAAAAAAAAAAAAAGTTATACCCATCTGTAACTGCTGATGTCTGAGGTAAAACACAAACAGAACCCTTACACCATCACATTTTAATATTCCATGTCCCAATGCAAAAACCAAAAAGTGTTTTAAACAAGCATTCAAGTCCTTAGCAATGCACTGCAAAAAACAAAAATAACAAACAAAAGAACATAAACCAGCTGGATCTCACCAGCAATGGCAGGCCTATCCCCAAGCTTCTTCCAGATCCTTGATGGTTAATCCACTTTTCCTAGAGTCATTTTCTTGAACATCCTTGGTGCACCAGTCTGCCAGTTCATAAACAGAGGAATAAAAGGAAAAAGTTGGTGGCGTTCGTTGGTTAACTCCTTCAGTACTTACAAAACACACCAAACTTTCCTCTTTCTTTGCCGCCATCTTGTCTCTCTCTTCTTCCTCCTCTTGCTCTTTAACCAGGAAATGCTCCTGCTGTGCCTCCGCCCCTTCCCTTTCCAGGAAGGGTCTTAAAGGAACAGTGCTGTAATGGTTAAGTAAACATTGTGGTCCCCTTTTTACCTGACCTTGAAATGTTAGCACACAGGAAGGTTTAACCTTGCAAGGCATTTAAGTTTTAAACCCTTCTTTGAATTAATGTGCTACGTATTTATTTCCTTTAAAAACACCTTTCATGAGGCTGTGTCACAGTGTAAAGCACTCCGCTTGGCAGCAGATCCTACCCACCCACTACGTAGCTTTTTCAATCTGCTGCCATCAGGGAGGAGACTGCAGAGTTAGGAACAGCAGACTGAGGGACAGCTCCATCCATTTTAGTTACAATCTATTTTTTCGTTAAATGTTTTATGTGCTGCAACTTGGTTCAGACAGAAGTGCAATTTCAATCCTCTGTATGTCTGTACATATTGAAGTATTGACAATAAAACTACTTGACTTGATTCATTTGCATATTGGGAACTGTGTATATATATATATATATATATATAGAGCGCTCATATATATTCCCAGTGCTCACCCCAGCAGACTCACACTCCTTCCACTGTAACTGAGCTGGAAAAGTGACAGCACTCATAATTTATTTGAATGTTATGTTTTCTATAGGCTTTGTTTTTGAAAGGAGAAGAAAGAGTAAAGTGTCCCTTCATCCCTGTGTGAGACAGAAGAAGGAGACGTCAAAGATGTCTTAAAGAAAAACAAAAATTGAACCTAAAACTGTACTGTAAAATGTGGAAATTTTGGTAAATGTTAATTTAAATTTCAAGGAAAACTTAGGGAAAACTGATGTTTTGGTCTTCTTAAATAAATACACTACTACATATTTCTACATGCTGAAGTCCTCTATAAACAGTAACAATATCAGCATATAAAAAATGTTTGATTAAATAGATAGTTTCTACAGTATATGAAAAAATACATACTTTGTAACGCTCAAAGGATTAACCAGACGTGCAGAGAATAAAGTAAAATCAGTTTTAATGACAGGACTGTAGCAAAGAGGCATACTAAAAGGGCGAGAAGGGGTCAGAACCATAAGACAGTCCGGGTAGGCAACAACAACAATCCAATCAGAGCAAACAAAGCCAAAGGAAAAGACAAGAGCAAAATCGGTAGAACAAAGCAAAGTCAAACACTATACACAGAATACATACGGGTAGGAAATGCTCAGCTGACAGAGTTGGTAAAACCCTTTAGGAAGAGGCATGAGAAAAGAGCGACTATTTATACAAACAGGACTCATTAAGCACAGGTGTGTGGCTAATACTCAGGAGACGACAAATGATTTATGATTGGCCGGTGGAGAGCAATGTAGGCAGTGCACTCCGATTCTCAGAGTGTACTGCCTACATTGCTCTCCACCGGCCAATCATAAATCATTTATTCAAATTATGTAAATATTATAACTGAAATACACAGATCTTACCGAAATACAGAGACTTTCTATAAGTACAATATGATTACAGAAGAATTACAGGAATGTTATAAGAATAAACTTATATAGACTTATTGAATTGAATGGTGATCAAATATTAATAAACCTGGAATAAAACTACCACAAATCATAGAAACCGTCTATGATTTCTGTCTGCAAACCTCCAATCACATCCCACTTCCTGTCCCTCTATGTTTGTCTGGATCATTTTGTTGAGCTTTACCACTAACCTGTTTAATAAACCTTTCTCTGCTTTTAGCTCAGTGTGTGTCAAATTACATTTGTTAATCCTTACATGCTCAGTGACTTTATGTAAAATTGACATAATGTAATACATTTACAAAAAACATCTAAAGAAATTTTTTGATGTCATGTAAAATGTAAATGTTGATGTAAATGTATGGCAACTGCAATAAAATACTATTTTGACTGTAGGGTTAGGGTTAGGGTTAGACCGTACAGGCTACTGAGCATATTAGCATGATAAAGCAAATCCCGGGTAAGGATCAGAACCCCACTCCACACCAAATGAACATCAAGACAACTCCATTTAACGTCCATTTCAAGGTTCCGAGTTTCACGCTGTTGATTTTGACTAGCTTGTTTGTCTCATACATTCAGAGATTCAGCAAACCGCGAGCCATTTTAAGCAGCGATGGGATAATAACTCCACTGCTGCTTGAGCCCCTCCACTCCAGCCCTATACTCCGACTTTGTACCTGTGAAAGATAGTCTACTTTAACTCTGAGTCTCGGTCTATTTTAGACCCCATCATTTTCAGGCTATAAGCCACAGCCTTGACTTTGCAGAAAGATCAAACAGGCTATGTACAGAAAAGTTCTAAATGTGAAATAGTTCTAAATGCTATTGTGAACAGTCCCTAAACAAAGCACTCCTATCTTTTAACCTGGGACTGGAGAAAAGGAGGTCAAGGATTAACCTGGGAGAGCTGTGGAGAAAAAGACAAAACAGGAACTTAAGACTCAACTGTGAAAAATGCTGACAATCTTTCTGTTGCTCTAATAAATGAAGTGAAAAAATATTTCTGTTAACTAATTTCTTCTGTACACAATAACACTATTACCAAATAAAAAAACAATGTTCCGAATGTTCCTTGATAATATATAGCTAACAGCCAATTTATACTTAATACAGAAAAGATACTCTTCAAAAAGGGAAAAACCGGAAGCAGCCTCGAGTGAGAGGATTCATGGGGCAGGAGTACGGACAAGTTTGACCACCAGCATGACCTAAACAGAATCAAGACTCCACACCATCTGAACAGTGGAACGTAAAAGGTGTATAATCAGGTGTAATCAATCAGCCTGAGTACTGTGAGTGGTAGAGTGGGACCTCCCTAGGTAGAGTGGGACCACGCCGTGGGTGTCCCCTTACATATAGATGACATAGATTTTACTGCAATAAACTGCAATAGGACTACAGAAAAGATGTTCTATGATTTCATATCAGTTGCATCATAACCCTCCTGAATTTCCTGCATATTCAGAAATACTGATACACCTGCAATTAAACTACAGATATTACAGAAAGATATAACATTTTACATTTATAAAATACTAAAAACTTGTAATTTACTGACAATTTAACATATTCAGCCTGTCACCACTGCAAATACTGAATACTGCAGCAGTAGAACAGAAGAATTACACATTTTATTAGGATTTCATATTAAAATTATTCATATATCGTTAACACAGCAATATATATATACATGTGTGTGTGTGTGTGTGTGTGTGTATACTTAATTAAACTGAAAATTGTTTACTTAAAATTGCTACAATAAAATCATTGCAAAATATATTTGTTTATAATATGAGGGACTATTTTGTAACATGTCTGATTTTATTATACCCACCATTGTTAAAATAGTCCGACAATAACAGGAACGTTGGCTGCGCTGATAACTTTATGAGCCGTGTGTACATAGTATGATGAACTCTAGACTGACATCTCCTGGTGTTATGGACAACGATATGAACAAGGGGCTTCTGTTTTCAGGTCTGCATGTGCTGTGACTCTTACCGCTAAGTGTGTGGTAGCTGCGCAGTGTGTTGTGGCAGGGCAGCTGATTAACTCTGCAGTTCTGAGGTCGGTCTATAAAACTACAGCCGCTAATTCTGTCTGTAACCGTGAAATATTCATACAGGCGTGTCACACAGCCAGGAGAGGACAAGAGGGGAGGTGGTGGACTGAAGCGCTTCGGAGCGTGGGGTGGAAGTGTTTCCGTCTGAATCAGTGAAGAACTCAGAATAAGCGTGTGACATTGTTCTGCAGAGAGAAGAGAAAGAGAGGGGGAGAGGAAGGAGAGAGTGGGAGAGAAAGGGAAGGGGAGGGGAGGGGAGTGGAGGGGCTCGAACAGCAGTGCAAGTGATTATCCCATCGCTGCTCAGAATGGCTCGCGGTTTGCTGAATCTCTGCGTGTATGAGACAAACAAGCTGGTCAAAATCAACAGCGTGAAACTCGGAACCTTGAAATGGACGTTAAATGGAGTTGTCTTGATGTTCATTTGGTGAGTGGAGTTCTTTCCTTACCCGGGCTTTGCTTCATCATGCTAATCATGCTCTATAGCCTGTACGGTCTGATACTGTACACTTCTACAGTCTGTACGGTCTGATACTGTACACCTCTACAGTCTGTACGGTCTGATACTGTACACCTCTACAGCCTGTACCGTCTGATACTGTACACCTCTACAGCCTGTACGGTCTGATACTGTACACCTCTACAGTCTGTACGGTCTGATACTGTACACCTCTACAGCCTGTACGGTCTGATACTGTACACCTCTACAGTCTGTACCGTCTGATACTGTACACCTCTACAGCCTGTATGGTCTGATACTGTACACCTCTACAGCCTGTACGGTCTGATACTGTACACCTCTACAGTCTGTACGGTCTGATACTGTACACCTCTACAGCCTGTACGGTCTGATACTGTACACCTCTACAGCCTGTATGGTCTGATACTGTACACCTCTACAGTCTGTACGGTCTGATACTGTACACCTCTACAGCCTGTACGGTCTGATACTGTACACCTCTACAGTCTGTACGGTCTGATACTGTACACTTCTACAGCCTGTACGGTCTGATACTGTACACTTCTACAGCCTGTACGGTCTGATACTGTACACTTCTACAGCCTGTACGGTCTGATACTGTACACCTCTACAGCCTGTACGGTCTGATACTGTACACCTCTACAGTCTGTACCGTCTGATACTGTACACCTCTACAGTCTGTACCGTCTGATACTGTACACCTCTACAGCCTGTACCGTCTGATACTGTACACCTCTACAGCCTGTATGGTCTGATACTGTACACCTCTACAGCCTGTATGGTCTGATACTGTACACCTCTACAGCCTGTACGGTCTGATACTGTACACCTCTACAGCCTGTATGGTCTGATACTGTACACCTCTACAGCCTGTACGGTCTAATTCTGTACACCTCTACAGCCTGTACGGTCTGATACTGTACACCTCTACAGCCTGTACGGTCTGATACTGTACACCTCTACAGCCTGTATGGTCTGATACTGTACACTTCTACAACCTGTACCGTCTGATACTGTACACCTCTACAGTCTGTATGGTCTGTAAATCGTGTCATATCTTTGGCTTTGCCACTTTTTGAGGATCAGGATCATTTTTACATCTTTAACTTTTTTGTGTTTTCAGTTTCATGATGATGTGGAATAAAGAATATCAGGAGTATGATTTTGTGGTGAGTTCTGTAACAACTAAGGTCAAAGGCGTGGCTCAAACAAACATCCCTGAGATCGGCGAAGTTGTGTGGGATGTAGTGGACTATGGCGGACTTTCTCAGGTAACCTCAGTTTTTTTGTTTTGTGTTCTTCCGAGTGTTGGTGTTGTTTGTTTTTCTGGTTCTATGTTTGTGTTGCAGGGAAAGAACTCATTTTTGGTGGTTACAAATGTTATAGTAACTAAGAACCAAAAGCAGGGTAAATGTCCAGAGGTATGTGGAGACTTTACTCATATTTATATTTTCTTTTTATCAGTAACATTATTACAGCATTTTGAATAAGCTGGCTTCTATTTGTCTGCAGGTTCCACCATCGGGATTATGTCGATCTGATAAAGACTGCGAGAAGGGGTTCTCAGACCAGCACAGCCACGGTACTCTCTTATTAACTGCCATATGCCTTCTGTCTTTAGAGAACTATCCAAAACATTGTTTCCATGGATTTTATATAAGAGGCTGTTTTTGTCCTGATCAGGGGTTCAGACTGGGTCATGTGTGAAGTATGAAATTCTGAAAAAGACATGTGAAGTATCAGGCTGGTGCCCAGTTGAGAGCCAAAAGAGTCCGCCCAGGTGCAGTAATATATTGTCGCTGTCCAGCACTGTCATCTTTATTTCTGTTCATTTATTTTGCTGCATTATTTGAACACAGCAGTTTCTGTTTGCACTGTGCGAGTGTAAACCTCCTTTGTAAAATGTCTGGTCCATTGACTTACATTAAAATTAAATGAATTTTGCCCTGTCTTGTACAGTTGCCATTTTGGAGATACTTGTTCTTCTTTGGAAAGTGATGATATACAGTGTCATATATTTTGGGTTTATATTTTCATTATATATTTATATGAAAAACATAACATAAAACGTCAAAGGCCTTTTATATACATAGCCTGATTTTCTGTAGGCAGTGCAGCTTTGAGATGGTAGCAACAGAGTTATTTAAAGGAACTTTTAGAGGAAGTAAAACAGAACACAGCAGACAGTGAGTCATAATGGCTTACAGCCTTCCTGAACAGTTCCTGCATCTTTGTTATAGATATGAAAAGCTCCAGCACAGTCATAATATTTTGTTTGTGTTTATGCAGGCCTGCTCTCCTAACATCTGCAGAAAACTTCACTGTGCTAGTCAAAAATAACATCAGATTCCCAGCCTTTAACTACATAAGGTAGTACTCCATTAACCAGCAGCACCACTCATACTGCAGTTGGGGTCAGCTCCAAATCCTATTCATGTAATTTTTTCAGTGAATGTGTTTCATCTGCAATTATCTCCATTTTTGTTTTTTCAGAAGAAACATCTTGCCTGAAATGAAGGGCACAGAGCTGAAAGGGTGCATCTACAACCGCTACACCAACCCATATTGCCCCATATTTCGTTTAGGGGACATTGTGCATGAAGCCAAAGAGAGATTCTCTAAAATGGCGGTGGAGGTTCGCGTCTTCCAGCAGGCTGTTATTTACAGATGTCCTGGCGTTAGCTGCTATATTGTTGATTGCCACTGACTATCTGCTTCACAGGGCGGCGTCATTGGGATCCAGATCAACTGGAACTGTGACTTGAACAGGCTCTTCCACAGCTGTCTGCCGAAATATTCATTCCGACGATTGGACGAGAAAGAAAGTAACCGGACCTTGTATCCAGGGCTAAGCTTCAGGTTTCTATTTCATGATGTTGTTTATTTCTGAATAGAAACTCGATATCATATTTTATTGCAGGTTTGCCAGATACTCTACCGTGAATGGTGTGGAACAGAGGACTTTGTTTAAGGTTTATGGTATTAGGTTTGATGTCATGGTGTTTGGGAAGGTGCGAACAGTACGAGCATTGTGTTTTATGAACATTATGAGCAGAATGTGTTCAGCAGTTCATTACAAAGTTCATTAATGGACTTTATTTTCTTTACAGGCTGGGAAGTTCAGCATCATTCAACTGATCATCTACATTGGATCAACACTCTCATATTATGCTCTGGTGAGAATTATTACATATTCTGGATAATCTGGTTGAGCAGAACATTACATACAGAAACAATGCTTTTGTGTTCCTGATAGACCACTGTGTTCATTGACTGGCTCATTGGGACAAACTGCTACTCAAGAACTGCGAAGCACAAGTACTCAGAAAAGAAGTTTGAGTCGGTACAGGACAAAAAGGTGAAACATTAAAGCCACAATTTATACTTAAAATTTATATTTAAAAAATATTTTCTCCTGAGACCCGGACCTGCTTGGTGTGCAATTTAAATTTCTCCTAGCTATTTGTGATTAGTAGGACTTAACAAGTATAAAAACTAAACGTTGCCTTTGTACAGGAAGTTGTTTTGGCAAAAAACAATGTCCTCATATGAGGCCAAAGGGTCAAATTATCATGGTGCAGAGAAACAGAAATGTAATGTCCTCATATAAGGACGCAGGGGTCTCAGGAGGCTATAGGAAGATTCTGCAATGTTTTCCTTACAGTTCCTAAGCCATAACACTGATGAGAGATTTACACGAGTAACTGTTATAAACTCTTTTTCCCACAGTGCCTCCTTTGTGTATCATTTGTGGATGAAGGACAGCTAAGGGTGGTCAAAGGGTCACGGAACAAAAGACTACAGGAGACCAAGCCACTTCGGCTAGCGGTTAGCCTCGGCTAGCGGTTAGCATTAGCTATCACTTTTGTGCATTTACACCAGTGCTAATAAATTTCCGTAACTCCGACTGGTTATTTATTTCCCTCATTCCTCTTGCAAAGCATCTAAACTTATATACAGCAGGGTGAACTCTCCCTTTCAGAGGTTAGCTAAGCTAGCGCAACTCACCGGAGCTCCCTTCAAACGCTCCAATATTCGATGGAAACTGCTTCTCTTCAGGGTTTACAGCTGAAATACTGACATGAGAACAGCTCATTAGCCTCAATATATGACAATATGAAACTTTTTAGGGGATTTATGCAATATTATTGTACCGTAAATCCTTCAGCTGCTGGAGCACCCTGCACTGGCTCTTCCATCAGTAAAAGGAAAAAAAACGACAGAACCTACTTCCTCTGCTCCTATAGACGCACAGACAGTGTATAGCGCCCTCTTTAGGATGCTACAAGCTATTTCACTTCTAAATGATATATGGGGTTCTAGTAGCTCCATATTTCATATGGGTTAGAGGTGTAAAAAGCTTTTATGTTCTTATAACAACATGAGAAGTTTAAGGGGCTATTAGCTGTCCTCCAAACCAAACTAAAATCAAAGTGAGGGAGGGTCTTTACAGCCCAGGGTCCAGACTACACCCTGGAAATATGTACTAATTCCCCTTTCAGTCTCAGTTCATGTCTTTTAAAACACTTTTAAACGTATTCTCTTCCTTTTAGTAGCTTGTTTGTTCTGGTGTCTTGTGTGTGTTAACAGTGGTTTATTTTTGAAACTATTGTTTAAAATAAACCATATTGTGAAAAGTGTTATATAAAGATTTACAGTTTAGATTAGGAGGTTTTCACAAGTCAGTCTGACTGAACTACAGCTTTCACTCGTCCATTATTAGTTTAGTTTATCATGAATAAATCAGTAATAAAGCTCCATGTTGGAGATCTAATCAGTAATAAGGATCAATCAGCTGATCTGTAGTGTAGTAGATAGTTTTACTGAGTAGTTAATGTATATGTTTCTGAATCACAGCTTCAACTGGACCATCATTACTGTTTTATCTGATAGAGACTTTTCGTGAGTCATTATATAGGTTCTGCTCTGTGTGATGATCAGTGATGTGTAATATAAACACAGTTCACTGTTAATAATGTAGATTCAGGATTACTGAGTTTCTCTACAGCTGTTTACACCCCTTCACCGCTCCGTTATCTGATGTAACGGTCCACTGTCCGCCATTTTACACCCTGATCTAGAACCTGTACTAGAACTTTAATCCTCCACTGAGTTTAGTTAAACCCTGTGACCCCCAAACCCGTGTTCTTTCTTTAGTCTATACATCAGTGTGTATATTAGTGTGTATTAAAGACTTACCGTGTGGATAAAGACTCTGTTAGTGTGGAGTCCCTCTCCTTCTCCTCCTACAGAGACGCTCTACTTTCGGTTTCTCTTTCAGGGAGAGGTTACCTGTGGCACAGGTTCATTTCTGTTAAAGCGACAGTAACACTCCTAAAGCAGCTGTGTTTGAACTCCTACTGTTAATGACTTTCTGATGTTACTATAGTGACTGATGTTACTATAGTATCATGAAACGCATTTAACCAAACAATTAATGAAAACAACATTATACATTGTCCAAAGTATTACAAAAATTGCTATAAAACATACAAATGCTTTATAATGCATCCCAAAAGTCAAAAGGCTAAGAACAAGTATCACATTTAACGGACTGTAATGTGCTCTCCATTCTCTCTCTATTAAGCTAACTGTTGGATTTGTCCGTGTCTGTATTAGCTTTACAACTTCTCTTACCAAAGCTTTTCCATTGGTAAGTACAAAAAAGAAATCTTCTTCTTGTGAGCGAATAACGCTTCAGCAAACGATTCGGAGTTTATATAAAACGTTGTGTTATCTGTAGGTTTACAGCTTCACCTCCACTCTAGTGCGTCTTCACGCTGAGTGACCAACTGGAAAGAGGAAGTAGATCCTCGCAGCACTGCGTATACACGGGATTAGACTTGAACGTGGTTGATTCACATTTTTCAAAATAAAAGATCAAGTGCTCTACAATGAAAAAAGTAAGTTATTTATTTACTTATTAGTGAATCTCAGTAGCAATTTTATAATTACATTGAAAAGCTTAAAAAGGGTACATTTCGGAGTTTTATCCAAATAGGGATGTTTTTGGCTAAAGCTCAATAGTGATCTATTTAAATTCCAGCGACTAATATCCTTATCCAGGTTACAAAGCTGTTACCACTTGGTGCCTTTACATCATTTGAGTATCTATGTGCAGTATTGAAAAGGGCACCAAGAACACTAGCTCTACCAGTGAGCCTGTGTCCTCTCCATCACCACGTAATGATACCATGGCTAAAATGTTTAGTCCTATTAATGAGGAAATGTTAATCGATACAATGAGCCATCTTAAATCATCCACCTGCAGTCTCGACACATTACCCACACAGTTCCTCAAGAGTGTCTTTTCCTCAGTATCAGCAGACGCACTTCAGATAGTAACCATCTCTCTGATGTCGGGAGTTTTCCCAAACACACTAAAAACTGCAGTCGTGAAGCCTCTCTTGAAAATGAAAAATCTAGATACAACCTTTTTAAATAACTACAGGCCCATTTCAAATCTACCTTTCATTGGAAAAATCATAGAGAAAACTGTGTTCAAACAACTTACAGGCTTTCTGTCCATAAACAGCTGTCTCAACAAGCTTCAGGCAGGATTCCACCAAACCATTCCACTGAGACGGCTCTAATCAAAGTTATCAATGACATTCGCCTAAATACAGATTCTGGAAGACTGACTGTTCTACTACTGTTAGATCTCAGTGCTGCGTTTGACACTATTGATCACAAAATTCTCGTAGATAGACTTGAGAACTCGGCTGGACTCTCAGGAACTGTCCTAAAATGGTTCAGTTCATACCTGCTGGGAAGGAATTATTTTGTAGAAATATAAAATAATGCATCTGATGACCTGTGGTGTCCCCCAGGGCTCAGTTCTGGGGCCACTCTTATTTAATTTATATATGCTTCCTCTTGGTGAAATCCTACAGGACTATGGGATGTCTTACCACAGCTATGCAGATGACACTCAGATCTATTTGGCCCTCAGTCCGAATAATTATGGTCCTCTCGACTCACTGTGTAAGTGCATTGAGCACATTACTGATCGGACGGGTCAGAACTTTCTGCAGTTGAATAAAGATCAAACAGAGGTTATTATATTATATTATTATTATTTGGGAACAGACACGAGAGGCACAGACGAGCTGCAGATCTGAGTTCAGTCTAAAGAGCTAGCCTGTAATCTTGGTGTACTAATAGACTCTGAGCTTAGTTTTAGCAGTCACGTCAAAGCCGTCACCAGATCAGCATTCTATCACCTTAAGAACATTAACCAGATCAGAGATTACCTGTCTACACCAGACCTGGAGAAATTCATCCACGCTTTCATCTCCAGCAGGACTGATCACTGTAACAGTGAAGAGAAGGGACCCCATCCCTCCCATTCTTTAAACACTACACTGGATCCCAGTCTGCTACAGGACAGATTTAAAGTCCTGGTACTGGTCTATAAGCGTCTCAGTAGCTCTGGACCAGCATGTTTATCTGACATGGTGCAGCAGTATGAGCCGAGCAGAGCTCTCAGATCGTTAGTTGTGTCACTCTGAGTATCAAGGAGTGCAGAACTTCATGATTTGGCTCAGTCATGGCAGAGACCCACACAGGAATTATTGTGGATGTATGAGTGCCTCTGCTATTCTGGGTAACTCTATGAGATGTTGCTTCACGTGTTGTGCTTGGTGGTTGATCTTGTGGCTGATCTGACTTCCCATCCTTTGACTTATGGTATCTACCTCCATCAGTCCTTGCCTGCATCCTTTCTTTCTTGGTGCGATTATCATGGAGGCAAGTTGGATGTCTTTTTTTCACGTCTTGCAGATGTTCCTGTCTCCACAATCCTTGAAGCGATGGCCTCACCTCAAACAGCCGAAACACAGCCTTTTCTCTTGGACAAACTTGACTTGTTCTGTGATTGTCTTCCTTATGAACTTACAACACACTGGGAGACTGTGCCCTACCTTCTCACAGTAGGTACAGCTTGTGGCGTTGCTGTTCTCGTTTGAGCTCGTTGTTAAGGCCTTTGCTCCAGGACTTCTGTTCTTTACAAACTTGCTCTTCTCTTCTTCATTTGGTTTCAGTGCATGGAGAGATGTTATTGGGTTGCAAGCGATTTTGACTTCTCGTGTGAGGAACTTAACAAACTGGCTGAAGCTTGGGAATGTTTGACTTTCTTCTTCCACTTCTATGACCTTCCGGTTCCATCTTGAAGTCAACCAGTCTGGAAGCTTAGCAAGTATTTTTCGGTTCTCGTTGCAGTCATTAAGCACCTCAAGACCCTTGATTTGAGACATTGCGGACTCACAGCTGCGAAGGAAGTCGACGAGTTCCTGAAGTTCCAGACTGCCCTTGGCACTTATCTTGGGCCATGCGTCAATCTTATCTCTGAAGGCTTTGGCGATGAGGAATGGACTACCATATCGCTCCTCTAGGATGCACCATGCTGCAAGGTAAGCTGACTCAGTGCCTAGTAGGAAGTAGCTCTCTATAGCCTTCTTCGCAGATCCACCCACATACTTGCGTAGATAATATATCTTTTCTTCAGCTGGTATGTTCTTCCTGTCAATGAGGGTCTGAAAGGAAACCTTCCAGTCGTTGTATCTGAGTGGGTCACCATTGAACATTGTTGGTTCAGGTACAGGAATACGGCTGGCACTAATGGATTCTGTGAGTGCTCTGACAAGAGCTCCTGTGTAGTCTTCAGCTGGATGTTTTACAGCTTGTGGTGGAGAATGATACTGCGGTGGGCTTACTTCCTGTTTGAATTCCCTTCTACCCTTCACAGGAACAGGTTGATGGAGCAGCTCATTTATTTCCTCATCTGAGCATTGACTCTGTTTAGATGTTGGACGTGAGCATTCACTCTGTTCATATACTTGCTGTCGTGCCTTGGCAGCCTTCAGTTTCTTAATCATCTCCAGACGTTCTAATTCTCTGCGCTTGGCTTCTAGGGTTAGGGAGGGCTTCCTCTGGATGCTCCCTGGAGACCATGGAATAGGCAGTTAGAGCTTGGCTGGCAACGGCCGTGCAAACTGGCTTAATATTAAAAGATGGCTACTCACTGATCAGCTTGGGAACTTGGTACCTGGCGATGTGCATGAAGCACCCAAAGTCTCCGGTAGCTCTAATCAGTTCTGCAAAGACAGATGAAAGCATGTGATGTATGGGTGATCCCGAAAGATGGTGGTGCATACGGTCTGTTGTTTAATCACACTGTCCATCTCTGTTCCCAGAAGCTTATGGACTGCACCGAGGTGCATATCCAACCTAGAGAGCCGTTTGTTGCATATGGGACACTCCAAAGTTTCCTTGAACCTCCCGCTGGCCAGGCTAAGCAGAAGCTTTAGTTCCGTGGGGTGCGTGACATGGTGGCCATGCTTGAGGTATTGTGACAGGTCCGCGAAATCCTCCTCACACACAGGAAAAAATCTCTGAAACGAGACAAAAGTTTAAACGCTTGGGCATAAACGGTGGGACACAGGTAGAAAGACAATCCGTAAAACTCATTTCATGGGGTAGCGGATGCGTCTGGAACGAGCATTGGCTGTGCTGAATGAAGCGATTGCCTTGTGCTGTGGAAGTGGAGTGTCATGGCTACTTATACCTTCCGGGTTAAGGTTAGGGGTGGAATTGCATTGCAGATTTCCCACACCAGTGATCAAGGTGAATTCACCATTTAAGGTATTTAGCTGAGGCTCTTATCCAGAGCGACTTACAAGGTTAATCATATTACAGGTAGGCCAATGTGGTGTTAATAGTCTTTATCTCCATAACATTGTCCAGCAATATACAACAAATAACAAATCTAAATAAGAAATAAATACATCATTAAATCAATTAATCAATGAATACAGCAATTAATAAACACGTGAAACAATGAGTCTATAAATGAAACACCTCTTTAATCACAACACAACACTTTAGCACTGTAAAAGAGGCCTGAAACAGTCCAAACCCACACAAATGGGAGATATGCAAATGTGGCATTTCCAAAGGATCATGGGAGTGTGAGAAATGCAACTTCAACCTCAAATAACTCCAAAACAGAGGCAACCTCTATTTTCTTACTCCACCCTTAACCCTCCACACTTTTTACTGCCTAAGGACATCAAATACCACAGACAGGAAGTGATCACTGTCATCTGGAAAACTAAGGGAAAAGGGATTAAGGTTCCCCAAACCGCCACTAACAACATACTGGGGGTCACGTCGGTAGAAGCTTGATGATTCTCCTCATTCTTTAAGGATGGGGCGTATTTATCCGCCTGCAGGTGTGCAGCCCCAAGGAGAGCCCAAGGCAGTAGAAGCTTGGTATCTTCCCGTAAATAATTCCAGACTCTGGAATTCGCCGCCTTGGATCTCCGCCCAGACTGTCTGGGGCTGACGTAATGCACGGTACCTTCGGCTACCTTCCCGGGTCTTGGAGTCGTCCCCTTGGCAACGAGGGTTTGGGGCACAGAGTCTGGTCCTAGGGGGCATGGGAGGCAGTGATCCATTTGCGGCTGGCCCTGGTCCTTTGGCCTCCAGCCTCTGAAGCTCTGGTCTTTGCCAGAGCAGGCCGCTAACGAGAACAAAGCTACCTGGGATACCTAGCAGTGTTAACGAACAGGTGGCTTGGGCATAGAATGGTCTTTCGGGCAGGCAGTGAGTATCCACCTCTCTGGGTCCATTTGGACAGCATGCAGAGAGGGTGCTTTTTTTCTCAGCACCAGACACACAACGAGGCAACACAACTCAGAACCCATACAAGTACAACAGTTAGAATAAAAGAGATATTACTTTTCTTATTATATAGATCATAATAATGACAAAACTAACAATAACAATAATAATAATAATAATAACAATTAAAATAGTAACTATAAGAATAATATCTTGACAAAATATAAAAATAACATTCTTTAACAACAATCATTACCAGAAATCTTTAATTGGACATGGGACACAAGCCCGGACCTGATCAACATGGGCTAGACGCCTCAGATAAGGGTGTATGGTGTTTAAAGGCTGACACACCTGATGACTCTGAGGTACACTACTGATGATGTGTCCTGAAATTCTAAATACTCTTCAAGCAAGTAATTAACATTTAAAGACAATTGGGGTTAGATGTAAAATACAATTCTTTAGAAGAATAGATGGAAATACTACACCTCTTCAATCAAAAAAACAACATTAAAGACAATTAATGTCAGATTGGACATGGGACACAAGCCCGGACCTGATCAACATGGGCTAGACGCCTCAGATAAGGGTGTATGGTGTTTAAAGGCTGACACACCTGATGACTCTGAGGTACACTACTGATGACGCTGTGGTGGCCAGCGTCCTCTTCTATGCTGTGGTGTGTTGGGGAGGCAGTATCAGCAAGAGGGATGCTGGACGACTCGACAGGCTGGTGAGGAAAGCTGGTTCTGTGCTGGGACTAGAGCTGGAGTCCTTAACACCACTGGCAGAGAGGAGAGCCCTCAGCAAGCTGCTGCACATCATGGACAATGTTCACCATCCTCTGCACAGCACGATCATCAGGCAGAGGAGCTCATTCAGTGGCAGACTGCTGTCCCAGTCCTGCTCCACAGACAGACTCAGGAGGTCTTCTGTCCCTCAGGCCATAAGACTGTTCAGCTCCTCTCAGTTCAGCAAATGAAAAACTCTGGACGCTCTTTCCTTCCGGTCCCTCCAATAGACACACCCCCATCTCTGCACACACTCCCTCCTCTGGACACACCCCCATCTCTGCACACACTCCCTCCTAAATGCCCTATTTCTATTTATTTCTATTTATATTGTATTATTCTACTCCATTCTGTACTGTTTACACATTTTGCACTGATAAATTATTTATATTACTGCGTATTTGCACTGTCTGTATGGCTGACAACAGCCATCTTCTTAATTTGCTTAGCAAATTGTTTACCACTACCTCCATTTATACTTTATACCTTACCCAGACACTAAGGACTCTATTTTTATACTTTCATACTAGGCTACTGGATGCCTTGAATTTCCCTCTGGGATCAATAAAGTATCTATCTATCTCTATCTATCTATAATAAAAGTCTTTAGAAGAATAGATGGAAATACAATATCTCTTCTCATCAAGAAACAAACATGAATGATAACTAAGGTGAATTGCTTAGTGCTTTAAAAATGGCACAGTGCTTAACAGCTTAATTTTCAACAGGTGAGTTATTGGCTGTCAAGTTAGCGTTAGAGGAAAGGAGACACTGTTAAAGGGGGCTCTACGTCCATTCCTGGTGCTCACTGTCACGCCTGTGGGTCTGCCTGCCTCCGCTTCTCCGAACTCCAGTTCCCAGGGGGCACAGTCCGATGACGTCACACCCACACTCACTCGTTCCGATTCACCGGCTTATTGATTATGGCCAGCTGTCAGGGGAGTATATAAGCCACTCCAGCACGTGCAGTCGGCACGAAGCTTGGCCAAGTTCCTTGGCAAACCTGAGCCCTTACTAACCTGTTGTCTTTGTCTCACAGTGATCGACCTCTTTTTCCCCTTGGCTTACTCCCCTGGCACGCCCCGTATCGGCTTTCTTGTTTTTCCCCTGGTGATCTCTGTTTTTTTACCCTCGCCATGTTCCTGGGTACCTGATGTAGTCTAACTCCTGAGTGTTTGTAGTTTCGCCAGACCTGGCTTGTGACCAAATAAACCTTTCTGTTACTGTGGCTCAGCGCGCATCGCGTCCAATCCTTTGCCGCCTGACACTCACAGATCACAAATATTGAATACCTGTGCACGGCTAAACGTTTGTACCCCAGACAAGCGTGCTGGTCTTTTTTTTTTTTTTTTTTTCCCGAATTAAATTCAGCATCTCTTTTCGCCCCGGCTCTTGTAATATTAAAGCATGTGCTCTGTCTAGAATATGAATTCTGAGAATGTAAGTCAAAAAAGGGCTGGAGCCTGAGCCTATGCTGCCTAAGGACAGTCTTGTTCTGTGTGTGCACAGTGTAAGACCTCCAAGTTTCTCCCAGCGGGTAAACTTTTGCCTTTACCTGTTCCTGAGCAGCCTTGGTCACAAATGTCAGTGGGCTTTGTTACAGACCTTCTTTTTTGCAGGGTAATGTTTATTCCCTTTTAAGCATCCCTACCACCTTTATGACGGCAAAGGCTATATTCACACACGTATTCAGACATTTTGGTATAGCAGAGGAGATCCTATCGGATCGGGGTTTCCAGTTTACATTTACATTTAAGGCATTTAGCAGACGCTCTTATCCAGAGCGACTTACAACCGTGCTTAGTGTACATCCAGGGTTTAGTCATGTTTCTTTGAGCACACACCTAGGGGTACACCTTGGAGGAGGTCGCCTAGTTCCTGTTCACTTCCCTCTGGGGCCTGTTCGGAGTCCTGAAGGAGGAATTCCTTGTCTGTTCAGCTTTGGGGAGATATCGGGCCCGTCCGTACTGGTGCCAAGGGTCATGTGGTTGGTGGGTGTTTCCGTTCCGCGCGTGCTAGTCACACTTTTATCCAGCCCCTCGCAGGTTAACATCCCCATGAACTCTACTTCCCAGGTTTCACCTGGCGATCACATAACGTCATGCTCACAGCTGGCATCCAATCCCAGATCAGCCTCACCGGAATACTGTTTGAAGCACCTGTATTGTTCCTATTTAAGCTGTGTTTATTTCTCTCTTTGCGAAGTAGCGTTTCTGTGTTCAGTTCGTACCAAGCCTTTACCTCTCTTCATGACCTTCTGTTACCAATTCTACTGCCTGTACCCTTAGTCCGATTATTGCTTTTCCCTACGTGGCTCTGTTGGCCGTGTTTTTTGACTGCTCGTCTGTCAATCTGTTTCCTCATCTGCTTATGTCCCACTTCCATCGGACCCTGAAACATATTGAGAACTAATTTTTTATATGCATTTTATCAACATGGCCACTTGAAGAGTACTGTGCATAAGGCAGTATTCTTTGCTATAAAGATTGTTCTGCCCCTGCTTGTGTGTAGCTACAAGCTCCACAGATAGACAACAGGTTTCCCAAGAAAAGCCGGATACCAAAAATCTCTTCAAAGCTTTACTTAAGATTCACTGTAACACCGTAAAGCTGACATACAAAATATATCTCAATAACTTTTGTTTCCTGAGTGCTTTTGAGTGACATTGTACATTAAAACGAATAGAAGCGGAAGTTAGCTTAATACTAACTTCTATGGCAAAATTCACACAGACGCTAGCGGTTAGCATTTACAAATTAGCGCGACATAGAGAACTTATTTTCATTCATGAACCAATTTTTACTTTAGAAATAGTGTTAGTACAAGCTAGACAGCAACTGAACATAAAAGTACTCACAGGCAAATGTTTTCCTGGCCATATAACACAGAGATAAAAACCCATGACTGTTTGGATTCTTCATACAGCCCGAACTACCTACGGCAACACTGTAGGTACAAATGACGTTTACTGCAGGAAATTCTGACCACTAGGGGTCTCTCTTTGCCCAACGTAACAACAGAACATCACAAAGATAGTTGTCAATTTTGATGAGTTAGCTAAAGTAGCCTCTATGACCTGTTAGAACAAGCATTCATAAACCTTCACATAGGGTAATCTCAGTTGTCATGACAACTTTTGTAGATGTCATGTAGTCTCATATATGTTACCCTACAGTAAAGTGTTAGAGGGTTTTAACTGAAATGTTATCAAAGGTGTTTCATAGAGGGGTGAAGTTCTGGCAGCATGATTTAATTTAACTATGATCAGTACTTAGTTATGGAGTAGTTACACTGGTCCCTCATTTGAAGAAATATGTTGGTAACACTTTGTATTGAATCGTGTATTCATAGTGCATAATGAATGTGTCTATTCAACACCTGTCTATCTGTCTGTCTATCTACCTGTCTCTGTCTATACCACAACACAGTTTAGTAGTCAATATAATCCTGATATTGTGAGGTTATATACTCTTGCTTTATACATGTTATGTTTGTAAGAATAACTATTTGTTACCCCTCAGTCAAGCGTTGGCCAGACATTGTAAGGATATTACATATGTCATACAACAATTCATTTATAAAACAAATTGAACACAGGATTGATAAGAAGTGTTTCCAGTGTTTCCTAATTGGTGTTATGATTTCAAGTTTGATTGCAAATTTTCTTCTTTGGTGAGCAGAAATTTCCAATTGATGGAGCATTGTATTACAGTTACGACTGGAGACACAGGCCCTATCACGCCACATTAAATTGATCACACTAAATATTTGCTGTCTTTTGGAAATGTTTTTCATAGTGCAAATGTAGCACAAATTAATTGTTTAGAACTTGGACTCCTTACAGTATGTCATATGGTATGTGATTGATATTGTTTTTGTTTGGCTGAAAAAAAAGCAAACTATTGAGATTAGGTTTCATGGTTGTTTTTTTCTTTTTGCTGCTGAGATCCCATTACACATATATGTAGGTGTTTGCTGTATTGTACCTCATGTTTGATAAGAGGAGGACATTACAATAAATGTGTTGTTTTAAGCATATGTTTTTGATTAAGTACATACCACAAGGACACGCAACCCCAATATTAATCACCAGTGTTTTGGGTAAAAATGGAAAAAAAATGGTTATAGAACATAGAACAATAAAACACATAAGTGTGTGTGTGTGTGTGTGTGTGTTCTGCTCAGTGAACTGTAGAGGGCAATAGAGAGTCAGTGTTAAGTGAAAGTAAAAGTGTCAGTGTTAGGTGAAAGTAAAAGTGTCAGTGTTAGGTGAAAGTAAAAGTGTTCACAGAGGACAGAACAGTCAAGAAGTGCTGCGGTGAGTAACAGCAGACTGTTTTCTTTTGATCTCTATTAGAAATGTAAATTTTATGTTTTAATGATTTCTGCTTTATCAAACAGATCAGAGTACATGTGTTGAAACATTTTCAATTTGGTTTCTGATCCTGTAAGATTACAAGAATGATATAGGTTTTATTTGTACAGTCTTCTGGGTAAACAACCCCCTTGCTGGTTGTATGGTTTATAAGTCTCTTTCAGTCTTCAGGTTATTGAGCAGGAGCTGCTGCAAGGAATGAAAATGTGTTTAAAAATGAAATAAAAAAGGTCATTACCAGGACATTACGGGTCATTACTGCACTGCTTACAGTAAAGTTAAACAGTGAGTTCTTATGAAGAGCCTGTTTGGTTGTATTTAATGCTGTGTTTCCTCATCAGGTTCTGAATATACTCTGTGTGTAAAACAGCTTTTTAACAGCAGCCGATCTAACTTCATATTTCAGATACCACAGAGTCTCTCTGACTCACTCACAGCCCAACAGAGAGGATGTCTGGATTTAAAAAGCAGATGTCTGATTTTCTTCAGCAGTTTCCATTTCCATTAAAAGAACAACCCAGAGGTAAGCAGTGATGTGATATTTCTCTGATAACTGAACCTACAGGGGTTGGACAATGAAACTGAAACACCTGGTTTTAGACCACAATCATTTATTAGTATGGTGTAGGGCCTCCTTTGGCCCTGTACATCATCATCAGATATCAGAACATATACTACAGACATAAATTTGATCATAATTTATGAATTTTATGCTACAGGGTCTTATTTTCAGTTAGGAAAACAAAGTATTCGATCATAAATAGACTTACATGTCTGTAACTGAGCAACAAACCATACACACAGCTCAACTGTAGACATTTAAACAATGTTAAAAATGTAAGTTAGTTTTGCAGGCTGATCCTGTTACTGATGTGGAGAAGGAAAATAACTAAATTAATGAATTTGAAGTTCTGAACATTGTAAGAGCAGCCCCTGCTGTTTATCAGAGCATTACAGTTTCCCATCCATTTCCCTATTTACATTCACTTTAATATATCGTTGTTTTCAACAACATTAACACATGAGGGTAATAAGAGGGGATGAAGGAAATCCTGTGTCAGCAGTGTCTGTGATTTTTTAAGAGACTGTTAGAATAAAAAAAAAAACACAAATAAACCGCTTAATTCTACAGTGCAGATAAATCTGAGATCATTATGCTGGTCACAGTTATAGTGGACTCTGCCGTCAGACACTGCATAAAACCAAAAAAAGTCAATATAACAAAAGTTAGGACACTGTTGGGATTTATCCTAAAGTTAAGACAGTATTAAGGATGTTAAGCCTAGTTGTGATGCTGTATGGTGTTAATATTGCTTTCTTATCTAGAGTTAATTCAGCAGTTGTTTTGTAATATCTCCTGTCTTAAATTCACTGTTCTAATTGATAACTTCTTATAAACAGATCAGATTTTAGAATTAAGAAGTCTCTGTAATTTGATCCCAGACAACTAAAGAACTCAAAGACATAAAAAATACAGAACTATCAGTACAATTTATATGACAGTGATTATATATTTATAAATATTATATGATTTATATAGGGTGTTTATTCATTCGAATGTAAATACTGGTAAAATGGTATATGTAGTAAAAGGTTTGTTTGACTGTTTGGAATGTGAGTATTGGAGAAGAAACATCAGATAATTTTATCTGTGTTTTAATCGGATTATTAATATACAAGTTTAATTTCTGTTCTGTGTGATTCCAGTGGTAGAAACAGTGAGGTTCTCCTACATTGTGGTAGGAAATACACTGAACTCTCATCAGGACTTTATAAAACGTCTGTATGACAGATTACCCATCCTGGAGGAGACACCACAGGAGCAGAGCGATGTTCTTCTGGTCTTCTGTCCTGTTGATTCTCCAACTAATACTGATGTTAAAGAAGCCCTGAAGATATTGCTTACTTCTGCAGGTACTCAGTTCTGTAATCACTCTGTAACACTAATAAATCTTTACTCAGATTTTTAGAGAACTGACTGACGGAGAAAGGACCCCTGACTCACTCTTACATACATTATAGTTATTGTGAAAGGTGACTGTAGCATTTATTTTATGATTGTGTATTGATTCTCAAAAACAGTATTAATTATTTATTACTTGTCTAATGAAACATCGGTGCAGACAGTGGATCCTTTTGTGTTGTGTTTAAACCCTGTGAGTGCTAGATAGCAGTGTAGTAATCTTCAGTCATTAGCAGTGTTGGGAGGGCTAGTTAGAATCTATTCAACTACAGAATACAAAATACTCTAAAATGTGATTAACAACATATTCCATTAGATTACTCAATGTGAGTCACATATTCTGAATACTTTGGAATACTTTAACATTTTCTTAAATTTTAAAACTCTATGAATCTGACAATCACACCTTGCTAACTTAAGAGTATTGTGTTGTGTTGTTCTCCTGGCATTTATTATTATGTAGGTTGTGTTATGGTAGAATGAAGTAGTATGCTGTAGTATGCTGTAAGATCCCAAAGGTGGAGATGGTTTTATTACACTTACAGATTCTAAAAAAATTCTCTCAGCATATTGCATGTGTGTTTCATCATTTCATCGTTCAGTGAAATCTCTGTCATAAAGCAGTGCTCTGAAATCGATATGCTAGCCATGTTGTATCTGAGGCTAGATATTTCAACAGGAGCAAGCATTTAAAACATTTAATAATGTAAATAATTCTTCAAAGCAACCGTACACATAATTGCCCATTGGCAGATAGCCTATTCTGTAGCCTATATTGTCTGAACTTGGAAGTAAACACTGCATAAAGCTAACACACTGAATCCTATACAATGCCTAATGTTCATTTACAAATCAACAGTCTTCTTTATTTTATATTTGACATGCTATCTAGCATTTGAGATTGTCCACTGACAGTTCGACTAAGTAGGAAGTTACTTATAATAAACTTCTCTATCAGACTCTTTAGATGCTGATAGCAAGTTGGTAGCTGGTAAACAGAGGTTGTACTTTTGTTGTACAAATGATGTTATGATCTCCCTTTTCCTCCTTAAGCCTGAAATAATGTTTGAATTTTTTGAATGTTTGAATAATGTTGTAAATATGTAGTTGGATGGTTCATTTTAAGGGTTTCTGAGATATACATGAAACTGCTGAAAAAAAAAATTTGTGAGTGAGTAAACCTTTTAAATAGATAAACCTCTTAGGAACCCCTCAGGTAATTCATCCATTTCACTAATGTAGCTGTATTCTGAATACTGTATATTTACCATGTAACTGTATTGGACAGTTACTTATGTTTTGCATTCTAAATATGTATGTATTCCATTACTCCACAACACTACTCGTTGGACTCTTCCACTGCAACATAAAAAGATAGCAAAACAAACTTTTTATTACATTTGAGCCATTTCATTTAGTCCATTCATCAGAAAAAAATGGCATTGTAATCAGATTGGACCAGGTTATCTCTAGACACAGTAGAGCATGGACCTGAATACTAAACACTAATTAGGTCAATTGACAACATGATTGGGTATAAAAAGAGCTTCTCAGAGTGTCAGTGTCTCTCTGAAGCCAAGATGGTAAGAGGATCACCAATTCCACCATTGTTGTGCAGAAAGATAGTGCAGCAATACCAGAATGGTGTTACCCAGCGTAAAATAGCAAAGACTTTTAAGTTCTCATCATCAACCGTGCATAACATCATCAAAAGATTCAGAGAATCTGGAACAATCGCTGTGCGTAAGGGTCAAGGCCGTAAAACTCTACTGGATGCTCGTGATCTCCGGGCCCTTAAACGTCACTGCACCTCAAACAGGAATGCCACTGTCAAGGAAATAACAGAATGGGCTCAGGAACATTTCCAGAAAGCATCGTCAGTGAACACAATCCACCGTGCCATCCGCCGCTGCCAGCTGAAACTCTACAGTGCAAAGAGGAAGCCATTTCTAAGCAAGCTCCACAAGCTCAGACGTTTGCACTGGGCCAGGGGTCTTTTAAAATGGAGTGTGGCAAAATGGAAGACTGTTCTGTGGTCAGATGAGTCACGATCTGAAGTTCTTCATGGAACACTGGGACGCCATGTCATCCGGACCAGAGAGGACAAGGATAACCCAAGCTGTTATCAGCGCTCCGTTCAGAAGCCTGCATCACTGATGGTATGGGGTTGCATGAGTGCTTGTGGCATGGGCAGCTTGCATGTCTGGAAAGGCACCATTAATGCAGAGAACCATGTTCAGGTTCTAGAACAACATATGCTCCCATCTAGACGTCATCTCTTTCAGGGAAGACCCTGCATTCTTCAACAAGATAATGCCAGACCACATTCTGCAGCAATCACAGCATCATGGCTACGTAGGAGAAGGATCCGGGTACTGAAATGGCCAGCCTGCAGTCCAGATCTTTCACCTATAGAGAACATTTGGCGCATCATCAAGAGGAAGGTGCGACAAAGAAGGCCCAAGATGATTGAACAGTTAGAGGCCTGTATTAGACAGGAATGAGAGGATTCCTATTTCTAAACTTGAGAAACTGGTCTCCTCTGTCCCCAGACGTCTGTTGAGTGTTGTAAGAAGAAGGGGGGATGCCACACAGTGGTAAAAATGGCCTTGTCCCAACTTTTTGGGGATTTGTTGACGCCATGAAATTTTGAAACAACATATTTTTCCCTTAAAATGATACATTCTCTCAGTTTAAACTTTTGATCTGTGATGTGTGTTCTATTCTGAATAAAATATTAGATGTTGGCACCTCCACATCACTGCATTCAGTTTTTATTCACAATTTGTTTAGTGTTCCAACTTTTTTGGAATCCGGTTTGTATATATATATATATATATATGTGTGTGTGTGTGTGTGTGTGTAAAGAACCTCTGTTTATTGATTTACTATGATGTAATATTTTTGTGATATGTATGTTTCTTACTACAGTCACCAAACTAGCTGTTCTATTGGTGCTCCATCATACATCGGACCCAGCCTACCCTGTACCAGACAGCGACAGAACAGAACAGAGGGAGTATGTTCTCACTGTGGACTGTCTTTATGATGATAAAGGAGTACTGGACTGTCAGAGGAATAAGGAAACTCTGGATAAAGTTATAGACAATATAAATCAGCACAGACCACAGCAGGGTATGTACAACTGCCAATTATATTACTGACGGCATGCTTATATCATTAGTACAGTTAACAAAGTACAGTGAGGTACCCAGTGCTTCAAACATTTTATTGTGTTTAATATTAATCCAGTTTAGATTCAGTTTCATAATCACTAATCACCCCCCCAAAGAATCCTGATTATTGGTTTATGAACATTCACCAGATCTGTTCACTTTTTTCACATTTAATGTTAAATCATGCCGCATTTACATTATGGCACCTCACCATTATAATAACTGCTGCACCATTTAAGGTGGAACATGAAATAAACTGCAAACAAGAGGCCAGCAAATACTGTAATTAGGTTAAAAAGAGATTTCCTTATTGTTGTTATCATTTCACCAGGATGTCAACCAGATGCCAAACATATAAAGCTCCAGGTAAGTCTTTTACCTGCTCTTGTACTGCTTATTACAGTACTGACTAGTTGTACCAACTGAACGTAAGTTCAATCATTTCTCAGTTTGAACGTAAACAGCCAGAAGAATTTAACCAATTATTGCAAGTAACATACAGGGGTTGGACAATGAAACTGAAACACCTGTCATTTTAGTGTGGGAGGTCTCATGGCTAAATTGGACCAGCCTGGTGGCCAATCTTCATTAACTGCACATTGCACCAGTAAGAGCAGAGTGTGAAGGTTCAGTTAGCAGGTAAGAGCACAGTTCTGCTCAAAATACTGCAATGCACACAGCATTATGGGACATACCAGAGTTCAAACGAGGACAGACTGTTGGTGCACGTCTTGCTGGCGTATCTGTGACCAAGACAGCAAGTCTTTGTGATGTATCAAGAGCCACGGTATCCAGGGTAATGTCAGCATACCAACAAGAAGGACGAACCTCCACCAGCATCACGTAGTGACCTGGCCACTATCCTGCAAGAGGAATGGCTTAAACTCCCTCTGACCACTGTGCAGGACGCAGTATATGTCATTCCCAAGACCAACTGACGCTGTATCGGCCGCAAAAGGAGGCCCTACACCATACTAATAAATGACTGTGGTCTAAAACCGGGTGTTTCAGTTTCATTGTCCAACCCTGTTCCTGTAGTTTCAGTGTAGCTCACACCCTACAGTGGGAGTAAATGTTATGTGCCGTATCAATTAAATGGTTGGTACATTTGATCAATGGGAAAATGTGCAAAAAAACAAAGTACGTATCAGTTGGCAACCAGTTCTGCAGGAAAGATAAAACCCCTTTGATGAATTTGATGACTTTTATTTATATTGATTTCATTGATAAAAGAAAGACCCCAGATCTCTCAGCCACAGATTTACAACACAATACCTAGGTCACATGAGTAACTTGAGTCAGACAGGACCCCCAAATTTAAAGAACTGGACTCCATTCTTAATTCTTGCTCCAAGACTTCACTGACCTACAGTTAGTGTTTCTGTTGTTACTTATAGAGCAGCTGCTGATGTTTATTCAGCTGGATGCAGAGTCTTTAAATGAAATTACTTAATTAATTAATTAAAGACCACCTTTCATACATTAAAAATAGAGCTCAGTGTTGTACAGAGAAATGAATAAATGATGTATTACACAATCAGTACATTCAATATTTACTGTCCTTTACAATCTTCCAGCAGAAACAGAAAACAGAAATGGAGAAGCTGAAACAAAGTGAGTGTGTCATTTCTATTCACTTCTGTAGAATCCTTTACAGTCCACACAGTCATAAACTTCTGCTGTTTCGTTTTCTGTTACAGTAGGTGTTTAGTAATAACAGTGTGAAGGTCCATAGTAAAGCTGTCAAACACCTTTTGAAAAATGAAGCTGAAAGTCAAAGAGGAACAAATTGAGATGATATTAGATCTTTTAGAAAAGAACTTTAAATCTTAATTTCATTTTACAGAGATTGAAGAACAGGATAAAGAACTAGCAGCCTACAGAAGCCAGGAAAAGGGGGGGAAAGGTATGTATGATGTACATAAAAAACACTGAGGTATAAAGGTTTAGTATTTGAGAAGGTTTTAAAAATGTAAAAATAAATCACTGATTAACCACTCATTTAGATTATTGAAATTACTTCTGGAATTAGGCTTAGTTCCAGCTGATCTTCTAATTTATTTCACATTTCAAACATTACACACTGCTGTCAGATTGCGCACAGTGGACTAAGGGCTGCTTAAACAGCTCATCACGTTCTGGACAGCACTGTTTTATAACAGTAGACAGACTGAACTCGATGCTAGCAGAGCGTCGGTATCAGACCAGTTGATTTGATTATTGTGGCAGTAGAAATTTCCTGGTTTCCAAGTTCTTACATTAACTATTCAACTTGGGATGACACCCTGAAGTCAAAATGACAGAGATACCCAACATTTCCATAAGCATAGACCAGACCTGTGCAATAAACTGGTTACTTCTATCAGAAACGATATTCTCAGAAATAATTAAAAATCAAAAAACATACTGGAGAATTCTTTCATCTAAAAAGACTGAAAAAAATGAGTCCTTGTCCTACCACAGTGAGAATTATGGTGTTATCCTGAGAGCTAGGAAGGTAGCCAGGAACCAAATCTACTGCGATGTGTGACCAAGGGCATGAGGGTGCAGGCAATGGCATGAGTTTGCAAAAAGTGCAAGAAACAAAGCAGTAAATATCTAAGGTCTTACTTTCTCACCAGTATTAGATAGTAGTTGAAAGGTTATAGTCTCATTAGGATTCTCTAAGGTAATGAGAAATAGGCCCAGGTAATTAATCTGATTAACCAAGCGTCTGGACATTATCCTAAAAGACACATGTAAGGAACTGGGCAACAGAGCTATAACTATGAAAAAATAAAAACCTCTGTAGAAGCCAGCAAATTCCTGAAACCTTTTGTAGTTCTCTGATTGTAATGGCACTGGCCAATTCACGACTGCCTCGAGCTTATGATTGTCCATACTGACTCCCTTAGTGCTTGATATAACCTAGAAATGCAGTTCAAATGAAACTCACCTGACACACCTGTTAAAGATGTGTCACTAAGTCTTGGGAATAATTTAAAATGGTCAGTGTATGTTATCACAAACTGGTCCAACATGTCACTGCGAGAGGGTGTTGTGTGTGTATACTCCTTTGTGTGAT
Organism: Prochilodus magdalenae; assembly: GCA_024036415.1. NCBI lineage: Eukaryota > Metazoa > Chordata > Actinopteri > Characiformes > Prochilodontidae > Prochilodus > Prochilodus magdalenae. The sequence continues at coordinate 252,365 of JAMWET010002946.1, read as the reverse complement.
TGTTAAACGGCTTGACGTCATACTCTCTGTGTAGAATGTTGAGGGGAACCACATGAATCTGAAGTTGACTGGCCAGCCTTTCTTGAATAAAGTTTCCTTCTGCTTTGGAATTGATTAAGGCTGAAACCCCAAAATCCGACTTGTGGCACTGATAGGTAAAAGCAGAGACTTCGTAACCATACACAGAGTGGAACTTTCCTTGGGATAGCACCTGAGTTCTTTGTAATAAGCATGACAGTCACGTAAAACATAAGGGGAACAACACAGTACATGCCTACAAACCTACAAAGCCTCTCCTCCTGTGTTACACAGGACAAATCACACTGCAAAAGTTCCTCTGAAGTGGTTAATTCGGACAAAGATCTGGCAGCTGGACTAGGTCTGGTCATGGAAATGTGAGCACACATGACAGATGGTGGCCCACATAATAGGGAGATCCAGCGGGTGGATGGGTTGGACCCATGTTATAACTGATCCAGCGATATTGTGAGAGCTGACTTTGTCTAGAGTCAGACGGTCATCCTTACATGTGAGATCATTGAGAATATCAGGATGAAGTGTGTTATAAAACTAGTTAACAAAGCTGGTTCCAGTCAAACATGAAATAACAAATGCATGCTTAATCTGAAGCAGAAAGTGTTAATTCATTCAAATATTCATTAAGCAATAATAAAGTGGTAAATGTAGTAAAAGGCTTGTGTGACTGTTTGGAATGTAAGTATTTGAAAAGAAACAGAAAAAACTGAACATTTTAATCTGTTTTAATTAATAAACATGTTTCTTTTCTTTTCTGTTCTGGAAACAGTGAACTTCTCCTGCATTGTGTCTGGAAATGCACTGAACTCTCATCGGATCTTTATAAGAAGTCTGCATCATAGATTAGGCATCATAGAGGAGACATCAGTGGAGCAGAGTGATGTTCTTCTGGTTTTCTGTCCTGTGGTTTCTCGAGCTGGAACTGATATTGAAGCGGCGCTGCAGAAACTTAGAGCTTCCTCAGGTACCCTGTAATCTTTAATTAGTGTTACACTAGCGAGACTGCCATTAACAGGTGGAGGGCAGAGGTATTGGTTAGCATTCTCAGTTTATGCACTGTTTGCTTTTTTTACACCTGTAAGTTTATAAACCTTTTAGAATTTATTTCTGCATAAATATGATGTAAAACAGTCAGATTTTCCCACAAGTCAAAGGTCTATATCGAAACCCATGGCTACAAGACCAGGCTTTTCGAGGGTCTTAAACAAAAGAAAATAAGCTTTAAATCTGGAAATATCATTACAGCCACATTAAAAGCCAAAAGGGTGGATGAAAAACTATGGCAGGGCCTTTTATGTACAGTCTTTTTCAGCACTATTTAACAGCCATTATTTTTTATTTGGTGGACAGCCTTCTGTATGTAGTCCTTGTAGAGAAAACGGTCTTCTTATCCAGACATAGAGCCTCCCATTTAATCTCATCCAAAAAACAATTTTCCAGTAAGCTTCTGGTTTGTCCACAGGATCTTTAGCAAACTGCAAAGGATCAGCTTTGTTCTTTTTGCAGAGTTTTCAGTGAAGCTTGCCATGCACACTTTATACTCAGTGTTCCCTTGATGGAAGATTCATGAACAGTAACATTAGTCACTGTGCGAGAGGCCATTAGAGGTAACCCTGGGTTCCTTTATGGATGTGCGGACTGTTACACGTCTCCCTTGGCATGATCTTTGTTGGTAGACCTGGGGAGAATAATCAGGTCCTTGAATTTTCCCCTTTTATACACAGTCTGTCTGACTGTGAATGACACATTCCAAACCTTTTACAGATGGTTTTGTAACCTTTTCAGTCTGATAAGCATCAACAGCCCTTCTTCTGAGATCTTTAGAAATCCTCTTTGTTTGTGCGATGACACACTTACACAAAACGTGTGGAAACTTGTGTGGAAATCTGATTGTTTTTATTCAGAAATAATAATGTTTCTATATATGGCAAACCTTCAAGCACCGCTGAAATATTCATGTATTTTTCATGTGAATAGCTGCTAATACGTGTTAATATCTGATTATGGTTTGACTCAAAGAGCTTTTCATCACTATTAGTTTTATTAATAAAGTACCCTTCCAATGTTAAATGACAACTAGAAACAATTACAAAAGTAACAACTACAAAATCAACAATACCCCCAATAAAAAAACACACACACATAAATTCATAGTTCCCACAGCTAGCAAGGTGATTCCACCGACCACGGTATAGAGTCACTTGACTTTATTGTTTACAATAAATAATATAATTTATTGTATACAGTCTTTCATAAAAACAGTATCTGTGGAAAACCTCTCTCTTTTCACTGTAATGAGATTCTTGTTCCATGTATTTATTTTTTTTGTTAATACAGACACCAGGCCTGCGGTTCTAGTGGTTCTCCATCACACATTTGACCCATACAGCGTCGTACCAGACAGCAGCAGAGCGGTACAGAGGGAGAACACGCTTACGGTGGACTGTCTGTTCCATGAGGATAGAGGACTACTGCCCTGCCAGAGGAATCAGGAAGCTCTGGATAAAGTTGCAGAGAGGATAAAATTTCTGGTACTTAATCTCTCTGTTACACTTACTTATTGTAGTATAATAATAATAATAATAATAATAATAATAATAATAATAATAATAATAATAATAATCATCTTCTGTTTCCTCTTATGGTGAAAAAGCACAATAGGTCACCACAGTGTAAGTACAGCTGCACATTATATGATTGTTCAGATTTACTTACATTACATCAGCATTAATAATGATTAGATTATTATGTGTTCAAGTGGTGCTGTAGTTCCTTTAATGAGATCAAAAAGAGATTGAATTAAATGTTCTTTCATTAATCCACCTGCATATCGGTCATCCTCAGTTCCAGATGCCAAAGATAAGGAGATCCAGGTGAGGGTTTCATCTGCTCACTACAGTACTGAGCTCTTACACATATTCTAGATCCTGGAATAAAAAAGAACATGCTGATTAAATAGATGGTGTTTACAATCAACCAGTAATACACTCAATCTTCCACCAGGAACTGAGAGAAGAGGTGAAGAGGCTGACGCAAGGTGAGTGTCTTCTCTGTCCTCTCAATTAGACTCTGCAGGATCTTCTATAATCCATGAACTCCTCACCTCAACATCTTTTAAACTGTGGCACTGTGTTCTGGGATGACGTCCTTATAGAGTGATCAGGGGTGCATTTCCCGTTTGAAGGCATAATGCATTGTTAAACTAACTAACAATGCCTTGGTCATACCACAGTAGTTTGAACCACGTTGCTTGAACCACCATAGTATCCAAATGTGTTCGTTCTGACGATAATGTTAATGTTAATGTTAATGGTAATTCATCATAAATATAATACTTACAAATCACAAAATGTTCTTCAAAAAAAAAATAGAAGAACTATTACCAAATAAAATAAAAAATGCCCTTGAACAGCACGGTTCAGTGGCACAGTTATATAAATATGCAAATATAACTGTTGAAAACATTCATTTCTTCTATTATTGTGAAAAAAATACATCACAGATAATAACAATACATTGATAAAAAGTACAGTGAACTTCTTTTGTTTCTTGTTGTACTCTAACAGTAGAAGTTCAGTAATATTAGTGAGAGAGTCTATATTGTTTAATAAGTTAATAAACACCTTGTAGAAATGAAGTTGAAAGGTAAAGTGAAATGGTATCAGAACATCCGAAACAGAATGTTGAATCCGACTGTTCTCATTTTTCAGAAAATGCTGAACTGAAAAAAGCACCAGAAGCCATGAACCAGAACCAGGAAAAGGAGGAAAAAGGTAAATATATATTTAGAATTAAATAGCACTGATTAATGAAAGTGGCTAATTTAATATTTGAGAAGGTTTTAAACTTGCAACATTTAAGCAAAAATATTAAAATAAAATTTAATCCTGGAATTAGGATTAGTACCATATGGTCCCATCATTTATTATATTTTCCCTACATTGTTTCACATCACTGTCAGACTGGCAAGCTGAGAGCTGTTTAAACAACCTGTCATTTTTTTCCATTGTTGGTTATAGACTTCAGTTAGGCCAAAAAATTGAAAAACTGCTGCATCATTTAAGGTGGAATGGGAAAAGCTGACAAATAAGAAGCTGATTGTTACCTTACATGTACAACCCCAGTTCCAAAAATGTTTGGACACTGTGTAAAAAGTAAATAAATGTAATAAAAACCGAAAGCCAAGATCTGCCAAGCTCTTATAGCCATACTTAATTCCAAGTAGAACATAGAACACATATCAGACGATGAAAGTGAGACAGTTTACCATTTCATGAAATGCATTAACTTATTTAGAACTTGGTGGCAGCAACGCATCTGAAAAAAGTTGTTGTGTATCATCCTCTCTTCTTTTAACAACAGTCTGGGAACTGGAAAGACCAGTTGCTGGAGTGTTGGAGGAGGAATTCTTCTTTGTGAGAGGAATGCTCTCCTATGGGAGAGGAATGTTGTATAAAAAAAGAATTCTAAGATTCTTGATGCACCAAATGTTTTCTATTGGTGAAAGGTTTGTACTGCAGGCGGGCTAGTTCAACACCAGGACTCTTCTTCGGTGAAGCTATACTGTTGTTGTTATGGATGCATTATGTGGTATAGCATTGTCTTGCTGAAATATACAAGGCCTTACATTATAGACACGTCTGGATGGGAGCATATGTTGTCCTGAAACATTTAGAATCTGTTAAGTATACTTTCCAGATGTGTAAACTACCCATGCCCTTGGCACTAATGCAACTGCATACCATCAGAGAAGCAGGCTTTCGAACTGTGCACTAATAACAAGCCTGATGTTCTCTCTCCTTTGGAGTCCACAGGACACGGTGTCTGGGGTTGCCATACAGAATTTAATATCTTAATTCATCTGACACAGAAAAGTTTTCCATTTCGCCTCAGTCCATTTTAAATGCAGTGCCACATGAGGGCCGAAAGATCACTTGCATTCCATAACTTTTTGAGATGTGTTGCTGAAATCAAGTTGTAAATAAGTTAATAATTTCTATGAAATGGAATGGATGTTCTTGTAGAGTAAACAGTGGAATAGGGCACAGTATGACACAGCAAAACCTTTTCTTCTGTTACGCACAATGACACAGTATTAAAACAGTGCGTTGAACTTCTGCTGCATTGTATTGTACTGTAACAGTAGCTGTACAGTATCAGTGAAAGTGATATCAGATCTTTCTGAACAGAACTTTACCTGTGATTTTGCTGCCATTTTATAGAGGTTTTATAATAATCAACATTTAAAAGAGTACTTTTATTACATTAAAAATGCAGCTCAAAGTGCTGAACAGAGAACAAAGAGAGGTATTAACAACATAAATAAACAAATGCAGCAAGTAAAGTCAATTAATATTTAATAATTAATAATAACATGCAAGACAATTATAAATAAATATTCACAACAGGAAAGTGAAAGTATTACTCCAATACAAACACGAGATACTATAACAAAACTAGTTTCCAGTGTTTTCAGACTGCACACGGCAGACAGAGGGCTGGTTAAACAGCTTGTCATATTACCAACAGCACAGTTCGATCTGTGTGTGTGTGTGTGTGTGTGTGTATGTGTATGTGTGTGTGTGTGTGTGTGTGTGTGTGAGAGTGTGAGCGTGTATGTGTGTGTGTGAGAGTGTGTGTGTGTGTGTGTGTGAGTGTGAGCGTGTGTGTGTGAGAGTGTGAGTGTGTGTGTGTGAGAGTGTGTGTGTGTGTGAGAGTGTGAGTGTGTGTGTGTGTGTGTGAGAGTGTGAGAGTGTGAGCGTGTGTGTGTGTGAGAGTGTGAGAGTGTGAGCGTGTGTGTGTGTGTGTGTGTGTGTGTGTGTGTGTGTGTGTGTGTGTGTGTGTGTGTGTGTGTGTATGTGCGTGTGCGCGTGTGTGCGTGTAGTAAAATGTTTGGAATGTGAGTGTTGGAGCAGAACCTTTACAAGAACAGAACATTTCATCTGTGTTTTTAACTTTCTTCTTTTCTGTGTGATTTCTGTTGTAGAAAAAGTGAAGGTCTCCTGTATTGTGATGAGAGATACACCAGATGTTTACTTCACATTTATTATAAGTCTGTCTGAAAAATTAAATGGCCTGAATGAGACATCAGTGAAGGAGAGTGATGTGGTTTTGGTTTTCTGTCCCGTTGGTTCTGGAGCTGGAACTGATGCTGAAGCAGTGCAGCAGGAACTCAATAATTTACCAGGTACTGATTTCTGTAACACTAACAAGTCTACTTCTGATTTTTAGAGAAGTTAATCCAAATACAGAGTAACTTGTGGATGGCAGAATTTCTGTGTTATTAACTCCTGAGTTAGAAATCAGACTTAACCTATCGTACATTATATTTATGTACGAGTTTGATGTCATATGCACAGAGTATGCTTACTTTCTATTTATTTGGACGAATTACAACATAATGGACCTTGTGTGTGTGTGTGTGTGTGTGTGTGTCACAAGCTACCTCTCTACAGACCCGAAGTCACACTGTTTGTGTCAAACTCTAAAAGGTCCGTGCAGAAACATAAAACTCAGTTCCTTAACAATGATATTGTTACAAAAATCTCCTTTGTTTTTCATCATTTAAGGAGAGATTGTGACACCATGCCTCCAGATTTGCCACCTCGATGTTACTCTGAGAGGCAACACCATCATGGATAAACATGATTGGGTGTACAGCACAGGACTTAGTAGTTCCCTGTGTTAATGACCCTTGTGCTGGAGGTGTGGCTTCGTTTACATTTAAGGCATTTAACAGACACTCTTATCCAGAGCGAGTCACAACCGTTCTAAGTGTCCCGTCAAGTTAATGTTTCCCAGCTAGTACAGGAAGGTTAGAGTCTAAAACTTATCATAAGCTCAGACCCTGCCCGAACAAAAGCCAGTGCTGATACCTAGAGAGATCAATACACAGACATACGTATATTAAGCAGAAGTGCAAAACCTGACAACCCCAGCTCAGCGTTCCTACCAAGAGAGAAGGAATGCTATGGTCAGTACACTTGCAGAAACAAATTATTTTAATACACATATAACATCCACATCTACTAGAGCTCACTCACTTAAGTGCACCACGAAGAGACAGGTCTTCAGTCTGTGAGAGACTCAGCTGTTCAGACAGCCAGTGGGAGTTACATACATGTGTCCTGTACTATCAGCATAGGTTTAGATATGTTTAATGGTGTTGAGCTGCAGAATACTAAGCAACCAGTAAGTGCTGCTGTACTTGGGTATGGCTGTTAAATAAAGTGAGTCTTGAGTTGTCCTTTGATTAGGCTGGTCGCGTCTGTTTGCTGTAGCCTCCATAGCACAACATGTCCCATGTCTCGTTTCCCTTTGCTGATAATTAATGGGCTGTTATAGTCCCTGCCACATGCGCATGGTATCAGTGGCGCTGTAGTGGTGTTCCAACTGCAGACTTGTCTCTTGGTCTCTTAATAAGTGAGGTTTTGTAGACACTGAGATTGCATGAGAGAGATGTAGTGGGCCATGCCTTCAGTATGGACCAAACCTCACTGTTAATACAAAGTTTTTGATTCGGGTATGCTGGATGTGCTTGGTTGTTTTCAACACAGGTGTTAATGGTAAATTGTCACACCTGTGGAATATTCTAGGTAAACCGTTGTATTTTCTTGCATTTTTTCTTCATACGAAACTTTTATGAGTTGAAGTTGCTATGTAGTACTATGTAGTTTTATTAGGTGAAGATTAATATCTGCTCCAAACTTAATGTGAGTGGCTGCATCAGAAATGTGTTGAACAAATATTTTGTCCACTATGTATATACATACAGTGACATACATTATAGACGTATTTTGGGCACTGCTGGCCAAAATCTGTTGCTGTGAATAGTTAAGTAGAAGCAGAAGATTAACTTTATACCTATAACCATATTAAGTGAAATAGTGTTTTTGTTTTGGTACTATTTAAGAGTGATGAAAAAGGAAAGGAGCGCCAAGCAAATGCTTGGGTAGCCCAGGAGACTGACTTCTCAGACAGCTTTTACCAAAATCTCAGACTTTAATAAGCTTAGATCTAGGATTTCTTCACATTCATCACTAGAAAAAAAACAACTGATGCAAATTCCAAACCTTAATAAATACTCTTATCCCTCAAACTTCATCCCAACAATTAGCAGTCATAGGCTATAAAAAGATATTCCATTAAACTAATTTCATTGAATACCAGCTAATTCTGAAAGCAAACACATCGTCTGAAAAAAGCTGAAGATGAAAAGACAGTAAAAGACAGAGACAAAAAGGTAAATTTAACATAAACATTAAAGAATGTTTCATCTTTAACTTGTCTTTTGGAAATTCATACTTGTTTAACTATTGATAGAAACAGAAATTCTCACCAAGAGTTCCCAAACTTGTATATCTCTATAGTTTTCAAAACCTTGTATCTTAAAAAAAATAACTTTACAGGAAATCTTTTAATGAAAGTTAATGGAACTTTGTTGCTAAGTTGCCATATTCAAAGTTTGTAATAAAAGTACAAATGTTAAAACTTTAAAACAGTGAGGTCTGAAGGAAAAATGCTGGAATCACATTCTCACCTTGGGGTCAAAATATACCCATACTGTATTTATAAAGTCTTTCATAACAAAATGATTATTTATTTACTGCAATGAAATTATTAATATTTGTATGTTTTTCTTTGCTACAGGGACCAAATCAGCTGCTGTAGTGTTTCTCCACCACACATCTGACCCAGACTACCCTGTGCCAAACAGCAGCGAGAGAGTAAGCAGAAAGAATAGTCTCACTGTGGACTGCCTGTACAAGGATAGCGAACTATTGGAATGCCAGAGGAATAAGGCTGCTCTTGAGAGTATGACACAGTGGATAGAACGCATGGTAACTAGTCTCTCTTTTATGTTTACGCTTACTTATGATTATAATAATGCACACAATATTTGACAGTGTTGTATCACACCATTTCCTTTCTGTCAAGGGGAAATGCAGGAAAGCAGTTCTGGAATGTGCGTACACAAAATCTTACAGAGAAATCAGAATTTATAAAGAAATAATTGGCAAAAAAAAACAGGATTACATTTATGGAAGCTTTGACTTGCAAACACGTTCAAACACAAATGGGAGAAATATTGGCAAATGTATTGAGTTTTCCCCAATAATTTATCCTTTTTTTGACTTTAGTCTGCGGTCACTGCTAACCTTTCAACAATGTACGGGGACACAAAATAAGACTCATTCACCTTCATACATTTCATAAATCAAAAAGGATTTTGAATATTTATGAAGAGGAAACATCATTCTAATGTGCTAACACAAAGTTTTATAAACCTGTTATTTGTGCCAATACACATTCTCCACATCAATACAAACTAAACTAGTGTTCCCACACACTCATACAGCATTTAACATCAGTACCTCTTAACCTTCATGAATCCATTTATCACCACAGAGCTGGAAACCTCACCCATCCAGCAAGGATCATCTCTAAACCATCACATTGTATGCTGTGGTCATTAAGAACAACAGCCAAACAAGCAGCTGACTGAATTTTTTTTATTATTATAAATGAGCAGAGAGTAATGCCAGTCTCTGTGAAGGCCCTAAATGGCATTATAATTCCAAGTTTATAGAGACTAGATACCATAGTGGGTAACAATACAATACTGTAAGATCAGGATTCAAATGCCAGTTTTAGCTGACTTCTGAAAAACTCCTAACATTACATTTTGTTTCAGTTTATGTTCAAGTTTACCCTCGAACACCAACATGTCTGTGCATTTATCTGCTTTTTACTAATTGACGTTTTTGGAGTTTTTTTATTCTACCTTAGTCATTTAAACAGTTCAAAACAGTTCATTGTTTACATCTTGTTTCTCAAGCCTGCTGATGCCTACAGTGTAAAATCGCATCAGTAACCCATAAACTAATTTTGAGATGTACAATAGGATGTGTCTTTCTAAATCTACTTGAATCCAAAAATAATCACACAGCGGCATACATGGAATTAATTAATCACTGATTATGCTACATTTGTACACCTCCAATAATAACAATGATTGTCTGTGTTTTGCCCTGCAAGGTCCCAGTTGTTAGAGGTTTGAACTGAAACCATTGGAGATAGAAACATCTGAGTCTGAAGACACAGAAGAAGAAAACACAGGCAGAAAAGATGAGAGCCAGCAGAGTTAAAGAGGAACAAAGATTGACTCCTGTGACCAATCTAAAATTCAAAACAGTAAGAGACAAAATTCTGAAAAAGAGACAGATAAAATTACAATCATCATTCCAGAAATAGAACAGGAAATTTGTATTCCCAAGACAAAGATACAGAAAATGCTGGAAAGATAGATACCAATGGCAAATTAAGACAGACAGGCTTAATCTCAAAATGACTGTTAATAAAGAAACAATAATAAACAGTTCAAGTACTGAGGAGCAGAAGGAATACTGGGGGATCACCAGAGGATCAGAAACATGAGGTGATGAGTTCAGTGAGGGAAAGCTAAATTTAGCCTGCAAGATAACTCACACAAGTAACACATCTGTTCTGACTGTCATCCATGCAGTATATCATATACATATTTGTAACAAAATGACTGTTAATTTCTTGTAACAGCAGTGTAACCATAATTTTACATGGATACATTCAAATTATTAGAAATAATGGAAATTAGAAATAATAATTAACAGTAGTAATATAAACAGCAAATTGTAATTTGTGTAATTACCTTGGTATTGTTATTCCTCAAACAAGGTGTACCACACCATTTGTGTCTAATGCTTATCCAAATGCTTATATTTGACTGTCTATTCAAATCATAACTATATGTCATAATTAGCTGTCTGATTTGCTACTGATCAAAGAAAATGGTCAGATAGAATCCAGAAAAACACATACAGATTCTTTGGGCTGTCAAAGTCACCAGGTTTTAGAATATATTTATTTTCTGGTTGTAAGTGTGATTAGTGATTTTTTTGTATTCCTTGTTTTTTAGAATACAAGTAAATAATCTACCTAAAAAAATCAGTTATGATATTAGACATAAACAGTATGACTGGTATAGTATGGCATATTATAGATGGTATGGAAACCAATCAGTAGAAAAAAAAATTAAAACAGTTGTACACAAGAGGCTGGATTTTATCATATGTCACACTGTGTTGGAATCTGGTGCATAGAATGTCTGGTGCATCAGAACTTTAAACTGCTGTAATGCAAACAGACTCTGAAACCAATGACATTAATGCATAGTTCAAATCTATATAACGTTTTTACTTTGTCAGTTGCTTATAAAGCAGAATAGCAGGAGGGTGCTGACTGTATATTCAACTGCTTAAACATAAGTGATCAATAATAAACATATATCTCTACAGCTATATATTCTATATGGTTGTATTTTTAAGTTGTAGGTTTGATTGTAGTCCCCAAATTTATTTTAGCTAGAAGCTCTATATATCTTACATTCTATATAACTGTGTTTGTCTGTAGCTGTATCATGCCATATAAATAAATCAATAAATAAAGTGGCCAAATTGACATAAAATATTGTCTGCATATTTTGTGTCAATGATTTTTTCCCCAAAATATTGAGAAATCTTTGTGTGGCAACCACAAAATGTTGTTTAATCTGTTTTTCTGTCTAGTGCACTGTACTCAGTCTACAAGATTCTGTGTGTATAGAATTATATGAAAATAACCAAAAGTAATATGCCTTTTTATAATAAGCCAAAATTGCTTATCATATACAATAACAAAAAACAACAATAAAAATAACACAAAAAAAAAGTAAAGATAGTGATCATATAGTGGCTGATTATTTCTTAACATACTAAATAATATTAATAATTATTACTAATATGCATGACTATTATACATAGATTTTCTTACACACCCATGTTTTGATGAAATATACAATGTACTTGTGAATATACAACACGTCATCATCTATTTTTATAATTATTTGTTATAAAAAAAGAATACAGAAAATCAACCTAAGAAGTAGTTCCATCTGGTACCATCATTTGGATTGAACTGAATTGACCTTTCACCTTTACTGCCGCAAAGGGACGCTGTCTTGCACAGAAAAAAAGCAACATTACACATTAAAAGGAATACAACAAAAACCAAAACAACACCAAACCTAAAACATTAAGACTAACAAATAAATGAAACTGTGTCTTTTGCAAATTCTCAAAATTGTGTTTACATCCTTCATGGAAGTGATCCACTTTAAAGACTTGAAAGGCATAACTGATGGAGAATTGTTTTTTAATGCTAAGGCAACACCATCTGCAAACCTAATTAATGATTAATTAATGATTCATATGGTGAATGATTTAATCATTATTATATAAAATTAATAATAACTGTGATAAAACATCCTTGTTACAAATCTGTACTTGTTGTTGTGATTGCTGACTTTTATATTTTAATTAAGCTGGTTTGTGTTTTAGCTATTTTCCACATCCTTCTGACTGTATATTTCCAGTGATGTTTGAAACAATCTGCTGAACACAGATCTCAGGTGCTCTCTTCACGTCATACGCATGTTTTTCCTGCGGTATTTCAGGACTGACGTCTTTATGTGCCTTAATGATGAGTGGATTAGCTGGCAGGTCACTCTCACATCTGGCAATAATATTTAATTAGGGCATTTGCTTGCTTGATTGTATTTTGCAATTTTGTCAGATGATTGTCAGATTGATTTGAATTCCTCTGCCATTGACATGTTATTACCTGCAATTTCCTTCGGGATCAATAAAGTGTTATCTTATTTTATCTTACCCTGTAGCTGCTGCTCCACTTTAGATTTATATTGTCTTCTGGTTAATTTTAGTCTGTAATACCTGTAGAATTGACTACTCTATCTGCTTGTCATTTGCTTTTAAGAACCATTCTAACCCTGTTGATATTTCTGATAATACCACAGCTTTTTTTTTTTTTTTCCACCAACACTGTAACACTCCACTGATGCATTGCAAAGTAACCTGTCACATGTTGTAGCAACAAGCTTTATGCACACAAACATTGGTTGTTACTTTTTTGTGCTTATACAAAACAAGAAAATGACATTGACACATTTTAGTTTTGAATTTGCCATTTGTCAAGTACAGTGACAGAAGAATATTTTGATATAGGCTAGAAATGAACACATGAATACAAATTAATACTAATTGGCAAACAAGATGGGCTACAGAGTGCTTTACAGTTTGGCTGCTACAAAATGAAACTCAGGGTAATTTGGCAACAGTTGAAAAGGTTGAGCTGAACTTCAGCAGTTCTATAGCTCTATCCATACCAGGGTGAGTCGTATTGTAACAACAGATATCTTAGCAGATATCCCAAGTACTGTTTACCAAAGTTGGAGACAGCCAATGCTAAGTTGCAAAAATAGGGAAATATCTAAGCAAAATCACACACAATGAGCCTGTCTTTTATTTACATCCCAGAAAGACAGCATGTGCATTCAATGCAGTACGGTACATATGGGAGTAAATCAGCTGTAGAACACAGAAAAGAGTGTGTGAAGATGTTTGTGCAGCTCGTCTCAGTGAACTATAGAGGGCAGTAGAGAATCAGTAAAGGTGTGTGTGTTCTACTCAGTGAATTGTAGAGGGCAGTAAAGAGTCAGTGAAGACATGTGTTTTACTCAGTGAAGTGTAGAGGGCAGTAGAGAGTCAGTGAAGATGTGTGGTTTACACAGTGAACTGTAGAGGGCAGTAGAGAGTCAGTGAAGACATGTGTTTTACTCAGTGAACTCTAGGGGGCAGTAGAGAGTCAGTGAAGATGTGTGGTTTACACAGTGAACTGTAGAGGGCAGTAGAGAGTCAGTGAAGATGTGTGGTTTACACAGTGAACTGTAGAGGGCGGTAGAGAGTCAGTGAAGATGTGTGGTTTACACAGTGAACTGTAGAGGGCGGTAGGGAGTCAGTGAAGATGTGTGGTTTACTCAGTGAACTGTAGAGGACAGTAGAGAGTCAGTGAAGATGTGTGGTTTACACAGTGAACTGTAGAGGACAGTAGAGAGTCAGTGAAGATGTGTGTTTTACTCAGTGAACTGTAGAGGGCAGTAGAGAGTCAGTGAAGATGTGTGGTTTACACAGTGAACTGTAGAGGGCAGTAGAGAGTCAGTGAAGATGTGTGTTTTACTCAGTGAACTGTAGAGGGCAGTAGAGAGTCAGTAAAGACGTGTGGTGTACTCATTGAACTGTAGAGTACTGTGACCCAGACGTGTTAAACAAATTAACATTTCAGAAAACAAAAGTAAATTTACAAGACGTGAAACATTTTTAACAGTACAGAAACAATTTGACATTTGTGAATTCTAACGGAAAGGGCGGGTCTAACCTACAGGAACTATTTGGTGCAGACCCTTTGGTGGTGGTAGAGTGAGTGGAAATAAGGCATGTCTAAACCACCTACAGCTGGAGATGTTATAGATAGCCTAGATAGATAGATAGATAGATAGATAGATAGATAGATAGATAGATACTTTATTGATCCCGAAGGAAATTTAGCAGCCAGTAGCGGTTTCACAAAAAGAACAGCACAGATACACATAATAATACAAAAATAGAAATAAAAACAGTGTTGTGCAGTATGAGAAACCTAAATGGGACGGTCAGTAACGGCAGCAGTATTATTAACTATCAAGCTAAAAGCTATAGGACTCTACATACTGCGGATCACTATCAGTGGATATGTAAATATAAATATATAAATATATCTCACTTCTTAAGGAGGCAAGAAATATATACAAGAGTACAAATATAACTGCAGGCTGTAGAAAAGACGGTGCAAAAGTAATAAATAAATATACAAGGGACGCGGTTATCAGCAGATAAATGACCGAATGAATTAACATCAGAAACATGATATTTAAGTGGAGTTGAGTGTCCAGGAGTGCAGATGTACAGTATATGTACAGTATATACAGTAAGTGTCAGAGTGTCCAGATGTACAGTATATACAGTAAAGTGAATAGTGCATAGATGAGTCTCTGATTAAATAAGAGAGTTTAGTGCTCAGCTCTCCTCGTCCCTCTTCCGGCCCCGCTGGGAGGAGTTGAGGAGCCTGATGGCTCTCGGGACAAAGGATCTCCTGAGTCTGTCCGTGGAGCAGCTCTGTGACAGCAGCCTGCCACTGAACTTGCTCCTTCTGTCCATTATGATGGTGTGCAGTGGGTGCCCATCATCATCCATAATGGACAGCAGTTTATGCAGTGTCCTCCTCTCCGCCACCTTCACCACCGAGTCCAGCTCCACACCAACAACTGACCCTGCTCGCCTGACCAGCTTGTCCAGACGCATCTGGTCTCTCTTCTTGATGCTTCCTCCCCAGCACACCACAGCATAGAAGAGACAGCTGGACACCACAGTCTGATAGAACATCTGCAGGAGCTTCCTACAGACGTTAAAGGACCCCAGCCTCCTCAGGAAGTAGAGTCGGCTCTGCCCCTTCCTGTACAGGATATCAGTGTTGGCTGTCCAGTCCAGCCTCTCGTCCAGGTGCAGTCCGAGATACCTGTAGGTCCTAACCATCTCTACCTCCACCCCCTCGATAAAGACCGGCTGTGTGAGTGGCCTCGCCCTGCGAAAGTCCACCACCATCTCTTTAGTCTTGGAAGTGTTCAGTAGCAGGTTGTACCTATGGCACCATACCACAAAGTCCTCCACCAGGTTTCTGTACTCCGTCTCCTGCCCTCTCCTCACACAGGCCACAATAGCAGTATCGTCCGAGAACTTCTGCATGTGGCACATCTCAGAGTTGTACCTGAAGTCTGAGGTGTACAGTGTGAAGAGGAAAGGGGAGAGTACAGTCCCCTGTGGTGCTCCTGTGCTGCTGACCACAGTCTCTGACGTACAGTCCTTCAGCCTGACATACTGAGGTCTGCCAGTGAGGTAGTCAGTAATCCAGGAGACCAGGTGGGGACCTTATTGAAGGTAAGGGGGCTGTAACCCTAGCTGTAGTGGAGAACCAGCTAGCTAGCGTAAAATGGCTTATGGCTTCAGTCCACATTTAACAGCCCATGTGGTTTAGAGTCACCTATTAGTCTCTTTCTGCCAGCATACAGACCGCTCGTCAGAAGATCAAAGCCGGTTCCAAAGCAGGTGAGAACCTGGCCATCAGGAGCCATCTCTGCTCTTCAGGACTGCTTTGAGCACACTGACTGGCAAATGTTTAGGGAGGCTGCAACCTACAGCGCCACCACAGACCTGGAGGAGTACACTTCATCTGTGACCAGCTACATCAGCAAGTGCATAGATGATGTGACCGTCTCCAAGACCGTCTCCAAGACCATCACCACACGTCCCAACCAGAAGCCGTGGATGACTGCAGAGGTGCGTGCTCTGCTGAAGGCTCGAGACTCCGCCTTCAAAGAAGGAGACAAGGCGGCCCTAAGGAAGGCAAGGGCCAAACTGTCCCGGGGCATCAGAGAGGCAAAGCGCGCACACGGCCAGAGCATCCACAGCCACTTCAGAGACAGCGGTGACACACGGCGCATGTGGCAGGGCATCCAGGCCATCACTAACTACAGGACTGCTCCACCTGCCTGTGACAGTGATGCCTCCCTTCCAGATGCGCTGAACCACTTCTACGCTCGGTTCGAGACACAGAACGGCGTGGCAGCGAGGAAGACCACCCCTCCTCCCGACGACCAGGTGCTGTGTCTTACAGCAGCTGACGTGAGGAAAACTCTACGCAGAGTTAACCCACGGAAAGCCGCTGGACCGGACAGCATCCCTGCTAGAGTGCTCAGAGAATGTGCACACCAGCTGACAGATGTCTTCACCGACATCTTCAACATCTCCCTGGGCGGTGCCACCGTTCCAACGTGTCTCAAGGCAACCACCATCATACCCGTGCCGAAGAAGTCTTCAGTGTCCTGCCTCAACGACTACCGTCCCATTGCACTCACCCCCATCATCATGAAGTGCTTTGAGAGGCTTGTCCTGAGGCACATCAAGACCCTGCTGCCTCCTTCTCTAGATCCTCTGCAGTTTGCGTACCGTCCCAACCGCTCAATGGACGACGCCATATCCACCACCCTTCACCTGGCGCTCACCCACCTGGACAATAGGGACACCTATGTTGGAATGCTGTTCATAGACTTTAGTTCAGCATTCAGCACCATCATTCCTCAGCACCTGATCGGAAAGCTGAACCTACTGGGCCTGAACACTTCTCTCTCTAACTGGATCCTGGACTTCCTGACTGGGAGACCTCAGTCAGTCCGGATCGGACGTAACACCTCCAGCACCACCACGCTGAGCACTGGGGCCCCCCAGGGCTGTGTGCTCAGCCCTCTGTTGTTCACCTTGCTGACTCACGACTGTGCAGCAATGCACAGCTCGAACCACACCATCAAGTGTGCGGCTGATACGACTGTGGTGGGGCTCATCAGCAGGAACGACGAGTCAGCATACCGAGAGGAAGTGCAGCGGTTAACGGACTGGTGTAGAACCAACCACCCGTCTCTGAACGTAGACAAGACCAAAGACATGGTGGCTGACTTCAGAAGGACAAGGCGTGACCACTCTCCACTACACATCCACGGCTCCACTGTGGAGATCGTCAAGAGCACCAAGTTCCTTGGAGTTCACCTGGCAGAGGATCTCACCTGGTCCCTCAACACCAGCACCATAACCAAGAAAGCCCAGCAGCGTCTCTACTTCCTGCGAAGGCTGAGGAAGGCACATCCCCCACCTCCCATCCTCACCACCTTCTACAGAGGAACCATCGAGAGCATCCTGAGCAGCTGCAGCACTGCCTGGTGTGGGAACTGCACCGCATCGGATCGCCAGTCCCTGCAGCGGGTAGTAAGGACAGCTGAGAAGATCATCGGTGTCTCTCTTCCCACCATCACAGACATTTACACCACACGCTGCATCCGCAAAGCAAACAGCATCGTGGATGACCACACACACCCCTCACACACACTCTTCACCACACACACCCCTCACACACACTCTTCACCCTCCTCCCGTCTGGAAAAAGGTACAGGAGCATCCGGGCCCTCACATTCAGACTGTGCAACAGCTTCTTTCCCCAAGCCATCAGACTCCTTAACACTCAGAGTCTGGTCTGAACAAACAACACATTAGTGTCTGAACTGAACACACACACTCTCTCTCTCTCACACACACACACACACTCACACACACACACACACACACACACACACACACACTCTCTCTCTCTCTCTCTCTCTCTCTCTCACACACACACACTCACCACTCACCTCCAAAAAAACTGCTATTGTTCCACTAACTGGATAACTTTAGTACTGCTGCTAAATTCATATACAGTGTTTACAATGTCTAATGTTTACATCTACACCAAATGCACCTTACTGCTCCCACTACTAAGGGGCCGACTGCACTGTTCTCCCCCCCCCCGTATTTATTGTTTGTCTTGTAAATGGTTGTGTGTATTTTTAGTATATTGTCTTGCGCACTTACGCACGTGCACTTTATGTTGTATTGTTTTGTGTAGTCTATTGTTAGATGTAGCACCTTGGTCCTGGAGGAACGCTATTTCGTTTCACTGTGTACTGTACACCACTGTAGAATGACACTCAGAATATCATGGAAAAAGTTCACTTTTAATAATTAAATTCAAACGATAAACTTTCTAATTAATATAAAATATGACCCTTTAATAAAAACCTTTTCACCATATTCTCATTTTTGATGTTGCCCTGTATGTTTATAATCAGGAGACGGATTTTAATCAGGGCAGGTGAGTTTGTCTGTATGCTTTACTAACTTTAGTGCATCAACTTCAGATCTTATCCTGCTGAACATCTTACCTTGTATGAAACCGGATGTCGCTGTCCGAGCCGGCAAAGCGGTGAATGCCGAACCGACGCTCCAGAGTAAGCTTCTCAGCTGGAGGATCTCCTCTCTAAGAATTTTCTTCGAGAACCAGGTCGACAGCAGCGGGATCCGGAGCCGAAGCGTAGTCGTGGTCCCCGGGGAGTGTGTCATCCTCCGCCGGTCGCTTTCTCCTCTCCCAAACCCCCGGTCTTTAAAGTGGAACGGGACATCGGCACCGCTTCCTTCTGTAACAGTCGCCGTCCTGACTCGGACTCTGGTTCACGCATATGCCGGCTACCCCCGCGGGTATGCGGAGTGACTGTGAAGTTCTCCCTCCGGATAGCAACAACCCGTTCATGCCGGTTCTCCGCACCGGAGGGAGGCGTATGAAGACTCAGTACTCTGTTGTACTGACTGGAGGCCTGACATAAAGCTACACAGCAGTGTTCAGCTGTAGCGCTGTCAGTCCGCTGAAACTTAAACTTCTGTGCTGGAGACATTATCGCGATTTCCCTAAACCCAACACAACAGTGTGGATAGCGGAAGTGGCTGAGCTGGCTGAGATTTTAGCGGAAATACGTCACCAGCCCTGTGTGCATGTACCCCATTCCCAGCGTGTAAAAGCGTTACAGTACTGGTAAAAGTGTTTCATGACTTGTAAACTTGTTTTTATTTTTGTAATTTTGTTTTGTGATCTAGAGAATGTATATATGTGTAACGGTGTACAATAGTTGTACTTAAGATAGTTAGTTAAGAAATTCCTGCTAAATGGGATTACCATTACCTCTACCTCTACTGGTAAGTCATCGTATTGCGACTGTAATGTAACATGTAACAGAGACCAGTATATCGGGTTGGGCTTCTCTAAAATGAAAGAGTTATAAATTCGAAGCTGAACTGTAATTATGCTAACATTAGCCTGTTTCTCTAGTTGTATGCTGGCCAAGGCATGTACAAAAGGCTGACCCTGTGGTTGCCATGCCCATTACAGGTGGCTAATAAAAAACTGCATCATCCCAGCTGTGTGACGATCACTGGTCGGCGCAGGAAACAGCAAACCGAAAGAAGGGGGTCACATGTACTCAGGTTTGACATACTATTTACAGTCTTAGTGTCATGATGAACATTTAAAACTGTTCTAACCTCTAAGCCTGCTGTTCTAGCGGTACTCCATCACATATTTGACCCAGACTGCATTATACCAGAGAGCAGCAGAGTAAACAAGAGAACACTTACTGTGAACGGTCTGTTCCACATAGATACAGGACCACTGAAATCCCAGAGGAATCATAAAGCTCTGGATAAACTTCCATGCCGCTGACCACCAGCAGGGGGCCCGGGCAGAATGGTAGAGAGGCTGGTGGAGCTGAGTAAAAAAAAAAAAAAAAACTCCAAGCCCCAGAATCCCCAGCGGAAATCGACTCTGACCACGCGCACTGGTACAGTGCGCATAAATACCTAGCCCCAACCACTGCTCACGTCCTACCTTTATGAGGAGGGAAAGGACAGGAAAGGAAGTCCTGAGAGTAAAAAAGTCACAGCTCATTTTTATTAAGTCCCTTAAGGTTCCAGCTGGCCATCTTAAAAACAATTGTGTTTGTCATAGTGTAACCAGATATTCATCGTACGTGTAACACAAACATAAAAATATCCACCTACGAACACAAAAACCTAAACCATGGAAAAACAACACATCGGCTCACTGCGGTAAAAACCTGATCACCCAAATTCGACTTTCCCTCCACCCAACATCTTACATCTATTAAACCCTTGTTGTATTTAACGAAAAAAGTCATTACGTGTATTCTTTGTCCGCCTGCGCTAGATAAGGACTATTATGGCAACCTGCTTTGTTTGAGAAAATCTAACACTCTGCCAATTCCAATACGTGAGAACCGAAAAAGGAAAGAAGAAAAATAAATAAAATAATAATAATTACAAAATTAAAAAATAATTCAATAAAATACCAGTGCAGGCTAACAGGCTTCAGACAGCAACAGGGAGCTGTCAGCAGCTAATTATTTATTCTGTAGATTGAATGCTGGTGGGTCGGAGAGTGGTGCTGTTTCAGTCCTCTGTATGTCTGCACATATTGAACTATTGACAATGGCTGGACTTGAACTCTGAGCTCTCGTTGAGTCAGGAACGCTACTCGAGAGAACAACTTTTCAGACTGTTTTATTTTCCACATCTCTTCACAATACGACAGTGGAGATTTTGGCCTGTTGATCGAGTTGATATGTTCATAGTCCTCTGGTTAGTGGGTGTGGGTCTTACGTAACCCTAACCCTAACCCTACATCTCCAGAACATCTCCAAACAAATTGGAGATATGCTTCTTCAACCAAAGGGGGGGGGTTTTAAGCTCCTCCCCTTGCGGCCTGTACACCAGACATGGTATCTGAATGGCTCAGTATTTATTTGGGACAGATTTCAGTTCCTCTGTTTACAGCTGTTTACCACAACACTGACCAACATTCAAAGAAAAGCCTTCTTCCTTTCGGAACAGTGACGCTGGTCAGAGTTCTGGGAAACGGTTAACGGGCCGCACATTGTTCATTAACACAGCAACTTTTCAGTTTCAGAAATTATTTTCAAAAGCCCCGGTTTAAGCCCCTGGGGTTAAAATACACTGGTTTTGATTCATTTGATTTGTGATTTACCACTTTAAAAAAACCTTTTACTAACAGTTTAAGTTTAATTAGGTTAAGGTTTATTCACCCAGCCAGAGTCAGTACTTTGGGCTACCTGCGACTACAGCTGGACAGTTGGTATTTGTTAGTTTAGCACGTCCATGCTTCCTTTAGCGCTGACCAGTTTTCCACTCGCTGCCAGTGAAGAGCCTCCTCACTGCATGATGCTGCCACCACCATGCTTCACTGTGGGAGTGGTGTTTTCAGGGTGGGAGCGTTCGTGCCACACAGCATTTACCATGAAGTCCAATTTGGGTTCTCTTTGGCGCCTCCGAGTCTCTGATTAGTGCTCTCTCCGCCCGGTATGTGGGCTTTAGCGGGTGGTCTTCTCAGGTTTGTAGTTTGTGCCCTGTTCTTTCCGTTTTGTTTTAACAGACTTGCTGGAGCTCTCTCAGAAGTTCAGAGAGATATGCTTCATAACCTACAACTTCTCCACAACTGCGTCTCTGATGTGTTTAGGAAGCTGCTTGGTCTTCATGCCGCTTGATTAGTGGTGTTGCACATGGAGGGGTCTTTCAGGACAGGTGGATTTACACTCTCATTTTGTGACAGACCATGTGACCCTATTATTGTACATGTGTGGAACCTTAATCAACTATAACTGGTTGAATCTCATTTAGGGATTTCATAAAGAGGGGGGATCCATATTCACCAATAACATTTCAGATTTTATTATTTATTAAACAAATCTTCCTCTTAAACAAATGTGGGCTGTTTTGTTGGATCTGCTCAATAAAATAAAAATAAAAATCTATAAAAAATTTAATTTGAGATTGTAATGTAACATAATTTTTGTATGTAATACAGAAACACCAGCTGCTCTACACCGTGTCCCACTTTCCAACTTTCATGATGGACAGAAGCTATCCAAAATGTGTTTTATGAACTAACAGTGAAAGTTCTGTAAAGGCATACAGTACAGTTTTAGTTCCTAAAGCGACACCGGAAATTACAATGAAGCATTTAAGTAATAATTTAAAAAACCTACGTATTTAACATTACACACTTCATCAGTTCTCTCCGAGGTAAAGTGTAGTCTCGGTCTAAACTGCAGCAGTCACTGGGGCTCATCTTTAAAATCCTGAACTCAGGTCTAGGGGCAGATTTACTGACTTTTTGACCCTACAGTGGATCCGGATTATCTAAATAAACAAACACGACTCTTTATTCCATGTAATAAGATCACTGTTTTTCAGCCTCATTTGCATATGCGTTCAGATTAATGAACAGATTATGATGAAGCACGTATTCCCATTTACACAGACTGACGATGGGCTGTTTAACAGGCTGACTTTCAGTGTGCATGGCTTCTTGTTGAAAGGTGTTTGACCACCAAACACAAGCCGGTTCCCCGCAGGTAAGTACCTGCAGGGTTTTATTCCGTTTCTGCTAGCAGTGGGTCAAATTATAGCTTATGTTTCACTTCCTGAAATTTAGAATTATTACAGTTAACAAAAAAGAGAGTTCAGAGAATGAGTTTAGGGATGCACCAACACTGCAGCTGTAGAAAAACATTTCTAACTGTGTTTTATCGGTTTCAGGTGTTTTACCTGGTCTGACTTTATCTGGCTTTATAAAAATATCTAGACATACGTTAAATCATAATGAGCCTACCAAAATCTCAAAGCCAGAAATATAAGATATATTAACTTGATATGAGATCATTTATTCTCCCAAGATATATTATGTTGTGAGCAGCAGTTAAACACTATGCGCTTCATTTCAATGCTAAAAAAAAAGAAAAATTAGAAACATGAAATGATGATACGGCTCAGACATGCTCAAACTGTTTGGCAGTCGCAGAGCAATAGTGAAGATATCACTGGCAGTTATTCCAATAGTGAAAATATTCACAAGGACTAGACAAAGAACCACTAGCACTGATCTGAGTTCAGTGTTTGGAGGATTCTTTGTTCTCTGTTGAGGATGCTGGATTTCAGCTCATTCTGTACACACTGTAATCACTGTAGTCTGTACTTTAATGTTCATTTACTGTTTCTATTAAAAATGATTCACTTTATCAACAATAAGATTGCTTGTTTTGAATAACCATTAAATGTAAAAAAAATAAACAAATAAACAAAATAAACATTATTCATGTTTGGTACATCCCTACTGGAATTAGTTATACTTTCACCAACTTATTTAGTCCATTTTTGACACAGAGGAGATGAGGATAATATAACTCGATGTTTCTGTGTTTATTAGAATAAACATTCTTAGTAAACATACTTTTTATTATTTATGTTTATATTGTTGTATATTGTTCTGTTCACCTGTCTTATTCTTTGTACTGAGTACCTTGCTATCCCTTTGCTGCTGTAGCACTGTGAATTTCCCCACTGTGGGACTAATAAAGGATTATCTTATCAAACGTCCTAAACTGGCCACAAACACACCAACCTGTTTCAGTAAATCTGCCCCTGAACTTTTACATACACACCTGAGCGAAAAAATTTCTCCTATGGTCTTTCATACCTCACTGGAACCGCACTCATATCTAGATCCAGGCAAAATAACAGTAGTGCAGCTCTAATGAGGAGCTCTCTGGAGGAGATCATGAACTATGAATAACGGTATAATTAAATAAAGGTCACAGAGCTGCTGCTGGACTACAGGCCGGACATGAGTCCTAGTTTTCCTTTTGAGGAGATGGTGCTGCTGCAGTTTGTCCTGCCGCTGTTCCCTGAGCTTCCTCATCGGCTACGGTCTCGGTCGTGTGGCAGTCAGCCGGTGTATCGCCTTCACCACCGGAGGGAGCAGATATCAGAGCCCCCTGCTGATCAGGAATTTGAGACTTAGACTTGAGGAACCCAACCTATGTGAAAATCCAATAAACGCATCAACCAGTCAATCGGTCAGTCACTGAGGAACATGGACATTACCTACAGCCCTGAAACACACTCACCCCTCCAACTCTGAAACGTGTGGTGTCTGAAGTCTGCTCCTTTAGCAATGGAGGCTAATGCAGCTAATAACTAAGGGAAGCTAAAACTCCAAGCTCACACTACAAAGCACATATCCCACCAGGTAGCACTGACAGACTTGCTGACACTCTTAGAAAAACTTGTAAAAATAGTACAAGCCATACAGTCACACAGCATCAGAAACCATGTTAGCACCGTGCTAACTGGTGGCATATAAGCTGCATTAGCCTTGTAGCTCAAGCCTCAAGTAGCTAAAACTAACAAAGCAGCTTCAGACACCAAACGTGCCCCGCCTGCCTGACTGCGTTTGTTCAAAGGGAGAATTTATTTTTAATCTGAAGGCCACTCGTCTCAGTGTGCTGGACACTCACCTTGTACAGCAGGTAGAAGATTATGGCCATGGCTAATAATCCAAAGAAGATGGACAGAGAGGCAATCAGAACTGTCTGAGCCTGAGAGGGAAACTCCACATCTGTCACTATCTACAGAGGAGAGAGAGAGAGAGAGAGAGAGAGAGAGAGAGAGAGAGAGAGAGAGATACTGAGCCTGTACAGAATTAACTGGCGGTAAATGAAAAGACGCAACTGTGACACTGAGTCTCACCGAGAGCTGCAGAGCGTCTTCATTCAGATACTGAGTGTAGCGCTGTTCATCAAACCTCACTGACCCCCAGGTCACTACAGCTACCTGGACTCCACTCACCTGCACAGAAGAAAGAAAACAACATACTTTAACATACGTTTAGCCTACAGCACTTTAGTCCCACCCCTTTAGCCTACAGCACTTTAGCCCCACCCCTTTAGCCTACAGCACTTCAGCCCCACCCTCACAGCCTATAGATTAGCCCCACCCATTTAGCCTACAGCACTTCAGCCCCACCCTCACAGCCTATAGGAGATTAACCCCACCCATTTAGCCTACAGCGCTTTAGCCAAACCCTCACAGCCTACAGTGCTTTAGCCCCACCCTTTTAGCCTACAGCACTTTAGCCCCACCCATTCAGCCTACACCCATTTGTTATTTTACCTTCGTCTGACTGGTTACATGGCCCCGAAACTGGAAGCTGATTGGGCGATCCGTGGATAAGTGCCGAATTCCACATTTAATCAGCTGGCAGCTGGAGCCGTTACAGTGCTGCCAGGAAAAAAAAGCACCATGAGTCGCCACACATCCAAATCCACAGCAACAGACATCTGATCAGGCCTGATATGAACTGGTCACCTGGGTATGAAGTGGATTACTGTCCGTCAGCTGCTCGGGATTTTCACATTTCACTCCAGAACCGTTCTAGTGCACAAACACAGAGCAGAACAGGAAATGAGGAAATGGAGGGGGGCTGGGGGGAAAGTTGGGTAATGTTTACGCCTTCACAGTCAGAAGAACAATTTCAGTTTCATCCTGTGACTGAACCAGTAACCTCTAAACTACCACATTTAAAAACACTCCTATATAAATATACGTAGATATAAACTTCCTGTCGTGTGTGAGAAGAGAAACAGCTAGACAGGCCAACTTTTATTTTTAGTACGTGTCTTCTAACTAGACCAGACAGGTCTAACTGTAGGATTACCACTGACAGTCCGTTTCCTTATAAGGACCTTCGACATGATGTGCATTTTAAATAAATACATTACATATCAGGTGATTCAGCAGGACCGGTTTATGTGAAAAGTTCTCAGTGCATTCACAAACAATTCATTTTAGTTTCTTATTACCTGCGTAAAAATGGTCAACAAAAGCCAAGGGTGCAACTGTCCATCATATATGCGGACTAAGTAAACATCAAAAATGAAAAAAGAAAAGAAATCTAATTTGGAATAAAAGTTTCAAAACTTTCAAAAGAAAAACTTTTTGCAAAATAAGGTGCTGTAGCATGCCCGAGACGGCAGCTCACGGAGTCTGGTTAGCATGGTTCAGTTTAGCATGTCAGGTGGTAAAACCTTCCCAGCAAAATCATCAAAATTAATAACAATAATTATGTTTATTTATTGGAAAAATATTACGTATAAACTTGAGTTGGAAGACAACGGTTTCTATGGGGGTCCGAGTCAATTTCTGTTTAATTTGAAATCGCAAAGCAACGCGCAACTCTACTGTTATTCGATTTATATTCTTCTTCTTCTTTTTATTTTTCTGTCGTTTCTTTGCTGATTAACTCGCCCCGCAGTTTTCGAGATTCTGACTCCGTTCCAACTCCAGATTGTCCGGTATGATACGCTGACCCCGGCTTGTATACAGCCCGGGGAAAACCCAGAGCAGGCATTGAGTGATGGATTAACCCACACTCGTTCATCTCTCCTTTTTTTCTGCATCCCTCGTTCCTCCCAAAGAGTCCCAGTCATTTTTTGGACACACCGGCCGGCTGTTTCGTTCGCCTGAGAGGCGTGTAACTTCACATGCACAATAAGGGCAGGTCCCCAAGCACGAATCCACAGCCATACTGACCCGCACTCGTCTATCTGTCATTCATTCATCCCTCGTTCCTCCCATAGAGTCCCAGTCATTTTCGACCCTAACTAAGCAGTAACGCTTCTGTCGCCTGAGAGCCTCCAAACGTCACATACTCACTAAGGGCAGGCCCCTAGACATTAATCCACAGTCACACCGACCCGCACTCGTTTACTAATCCCTCGTTACTCACTGAGCAAGCTGCACAACCATCCCGCGTTTCCTTCAGGAAATGCACTTTTCTAGTTATGGTTGCGCATTGCTAAGCAATATTGTCCGGTATGATCCACTGATGTGGGCTTGTATACAGCTTTTGGATCGGAAGTCCGGATTCCAAATTCCGAGGTATTTTCCCGGAATTTTTTCCTATAGAAAATGAATGGGATCGAAAATGCATGCCTATCTAACACAGTTCCGCTCGACCTAGAGACACAAAATCGGATACAATGGTTCGGGGGGGAAGCCCCAAACAGGCATTTAGTGATGGATTAACCTGCACTCGTTCGTTTCTTCTTTTTTTTCCGCATCCCTCACTCCTCTCATTGAGTCCCAGTCATTTTCGACCCACACCCAGCAGTAACGTTTGCCCGAGAGACTCCAGACTTCACATACTCACTAAGGGCAGGCCCCGACCCTAGGCCCCCACGACATGTGGCTAAAACTCTACTCAGTCATACACGACTCACTAAGGGCAGGCGCACCTACAGTCGTTTACTCTTTGTACTCATCCCTCGTTCCTAACCAAGCAAGCTGTGCAACCATCCCGCGTTTCCTTCAGGAAATGCACTTTTCTAGTTACTATGGATATGCACTGCGAAGCATCTTATTATTTTTCTGCCGTTTCTTCGCTGATTAAGTCGCCCCGCAGTTTTCAAGATGTCGACTCCATTCCAATTCCAGTTTGTCCGGCATGATACGCTGATGTGGGCTTGTATACAGCTTTTGGATCGGATGGAAGAATTCCCGAGCAGGAGTTTTTCCGGAATTTTTTCCGATAGAGAATGAATGTGGTCGAAAAACGCATGCCTTTCTAACCCACTTCTGCTCGACCTAGAGACACCAAATTGGATACACTGGCTCAGGGCAAAGCCCTAAGCAGGAATTCAGTGTTGGATTGACGCGCACTCGTTCATTTCTTCTTTTTTTTTCTCATCCCTGGTTCCTCCACTAGAGTCCCAGTCATTTTTGGACCCACCTAAAGCCGGTCGTTTCATTCACCCGAGAGGCGCGAAACTTCACATACTCACTAAGGGCAGGTCCCCAAGCACTAACCCACAGTCATACTGACCCGCACTCATCTATCTGTGGTTTATCCATCCCTTAATCCTCCAATAGAGTCCCAGTCATTTTCGACCCAAACCAATCAGTAATGCTTTCGTTCGCCTGAGAGCCACCAAACTAAGGGCATCCCCCCAGACACTAATCCACAGTCGTACAGACCCCCACTCATTTACTCATCCCTCGTTACTCACTGAGCACTTTTCTAGTTTTTATTGATCCTCCTGGTCAGAAAACATTAGTATTCGTATAGTTATATGGCCTGAGATTAATAAACTGATTATTGTTGTTTACATACTCTCTCTAAATCTTTTATGGTCTGTGCAGGGTTTCAGTGTTGAAGTGCTGCTTATAAACACCACACTCTCCGTAAGCAGCACTGTGATCAAATTAATCATGATAACATGTCGTCGTCATCATATTGCCCAGCTGGAGTCAGTCCATTTTTATAATGAAATCATAAACTGTAATTTAAGAGAGAGCAATATTCAAATAGCAAAAGCTGCAGATTAATTTTTAATTAATCTATATTATTTAAATTAGTCTTTTAAGGTTTAAGTGATCAAAATAACCGAAAAGCACAGAGCTTGTGAACTGTCTGTAGATAATTAGACCAGTTATATCCAAACAAACCGCATCACAACCTCAACTATGTTCAGAAGTTCTGGCTACTGAATTCAAGGGTAATAAAACTCAGAACTTACAACAACAGGAGAAGAAACATCCCATAAAAACCCAGAGCTCAACTTCAACGGTACCACAAACGTCACGTTGAGAGGGATGGACTGTTTTCCCAAATTCACCAGCTGAAAGAGAGAAAACCATATATAGTTAAGAGAAACTTATAGAGAGAGAGTTATATAGAGAGAGAGAGAGAGTTAAAGACAGTTATACAGACAGATAGAGAGAGCGAGAGTTAGAGAGAGCAAGAGTTCTAGGGCGAGTTAGCAAGAGTTATAGAGCGAGTTATCGAGAGCAAGAGTTATAGAGCAAGAGTGAGAGAGAGCGAGTTAGAGAGAGCGAATTATCGAGAGAGAGAGAGAGAGTTATCGAGAGAGAGTTATCAAGAGAGAGTTATAGAGTGATATAGAGAGATAGAGTGAGAATTATAGAGAGAGCAAGTTATCTAGAGAGAGCGAGTTCTAGAGCGAGTTATCGAGAGCGAATTATCGAGAGAGAGAGAGAGAGAGAGAGAGAGAGAGAGAGTTCTCTCGCGCGCGAAAGTTCTAGAAAGAGTTATCGAGAGAGAGTTATCGAGAGAGAGTTATAGAGCGTTATAGAGAGATAGAGTGAGAATTATAGAGAAAGCAAGTTATCTAGAGAGAGAGTTAGAGAGCGAGAGTTAGAGAGAGGGAGTTAGAGAGCGAGAGTTAGAGAGAGGGAGTTAGAGAGAGCGAGTTGGAGAGAGCGAGTTGGAGAGAGCGAGAGTTAGAGAGAGGGAGTTAGAGAGCGAGAGTTAGAGAGCGAGAGTTAGAGAGAGGGAGTTAGAGAGCGAGTTGGAGAGAGCGAGTTGGAGAGAGCGAGAGTTAGAGAGAGGGAGTTAGAGAGCGAGAGTTAGAGAGCGAGAGTTAGAGAGAGGGAGTTAGAGAGCGAGAGTTAGAGGGCGAGAGTTAGAGAGAGCGAGTTGGAGAGGAGAGAGCGAGAGTTAGAGAGAGGGAGTTAGAGAGAGCGAGAGTTAGAGAGAGGGAGTTAGAGAGCGAGAGTTAGAGAGAGGGAGTTAGAGAGCATATGAAATCTTGCTGGTTAGAATTCTGCTACTGGTGACAGGTGTACAGGAACAGGGTGTTACCTTAAACGTGTGATTGATTAGAGAGTTCTGATCATATCTGATATACTGTGTGGAGCCCTCACTGAAAATTAATACAAAATTAAGACACAATATTTATACTGCGACTTCAGAAACTCTGTGGACTGTACACAGTAATAATAACAACACCAATAATAATAATAATAATAATAATAATAATAATAATAATAATAATAATAAATAGCTGTATAGATTCATTAACATTTTATAAAGTGTTGTACAAAAACTGTATGACAGGATTAATAACTGGTCACAGGTCTAGAGCAGTAACTCACTTTTCCAACAGGAAGTTGACGAGTTGTTTGACTGGCACAGACGCGGTGGCGCTGTTGTCATGGAGAGTTTCAGGATTTTCATTTTTACTGTAATACAAACAGCATTCACATTTTAACCCACTTAAACTCTCAGCGAACAAACATCACCAGCATGAACAGGCGAACAGGAACAGGCGAACTGGAACAGGCGAACAGGAACAGGCGAACAGGAACAGGCGAACAGGTTCACATCTATAGCAGGATTCGAGAGAACTTTAAAGTCTGAACATTTCACAGCCGCCCTCTCAAACCATGGACAACAACGAGCAGCTTTGCTCAGAGCTTAACACTGAAGATACTGAGGAGAGGAGAAGCTCCACCTGTATAAGCTCCACCTGTATAAGCTCCACCGGCAGTGACACAACCACAACAGCGACCTGTAAGTAGCAGCCATGCTGTGTGATTGTATCCGTGCTTCCTGGTGAAAGCAGATCAGCTTCATAGTGAGTGACAAAAGTGTAATTTACTTTTTGATATGTTTAATATTCTCTAAGCTTACCTAGCTTTGCTAGCTCACCTGCTTTGTGAAGCACTGCACTGCTTTGCCCCCCTGTGCAGCCATGTGGTCTGGAAGGCATGCAGTTATCTGCGTAATGATCTGTAGTTTTGTCAGACTATGGTATGTGCCAAATGCAGTAAATGGAAGATATTTTTTTTTGAGTTTCCCGTCGAGCTGTGGTTGCATAATGTAATGCTATTGCACATCTGTAGCATGACTGCAGCTTTACAGAGCTGACAACAGAAGTGTGGGTCAGAAACCACAGTGTTCTGTTTATGGGGAAGGATTACTCAAATTAAAAAACAAAGGCCTGGAAGCTTCAAGTCACAAATATCTTGAATTTAAATGATTTATTTTAGTCCTTTAATCACAAATAACTCCAGTTCCCCTGCTTCAGTAGAAAATCCAGCATATGTTGTGTTTAGAAGCTGCTCGGCTGATGAGTCAACACGACCATGCTAAAGCTAAAGCAGCACCAGGCCAGCACCAGACCAGCCTAAAACAGGATAGGCCAGCTCTTTGTTTTCAGCTTGGATGTGGTGCTTGTTACTGGGCTGTTCATTACATGAAACTGTGAAACAGAAACAGTGGAGGACCCTGTCCTGTACCTACTACAACAGCCAGCATAAACCAGCATGGCCGTGCAGGGTGACCAGCCGAGCCAGCACCAGACTGGCTTAAGCCAACATGATAAGATCAGAATGGATGTCTGCGTGCTGATGACGGTTTTCTGACCTCGTGACAGATGCATTCACGGTCAGTTGGTCATGCAGTGCTGCTGGCTCGGACACTCGGAACGTCAGATTCAACACAACCTTCCAAAGAAAACAGAGTTTTAGTGATTTAGCGATAGCAGCCCATTAAAGACCCAGCCTGGGTGACATGGTTAGCTGTTAGCTGCTAGCTGTACCCTGGCTTTGTGTCTGAAGACAGTGGCGCCAAGTCTGCAGGTGGTATGTGTGATGTTCGTTAGACTCGTTAGATTCTCGTTATTAGATGTACACCATGCATGTCCAATGGACTCCAGCTGAAAAACAGGAACAATAATACATCAGTACATACATTACGATTACGTAATCAGTAACTTTGAATCTGTGTCAAATACATCATCACAGAACTCAGACAGATCTGCATGTTCATAAGAGTTAACTTCTCATGGTCCAGTACAGGTGAATATATCAGCCCTGGCTACATTTTTTTTTTTTCCTATCTAATAATATGTTAAATATCAAAGTCAATCCCAGCACTCATCAGGTGTAAGGTAGACACCAAACATGTATTAACTAATGGATTTTGAGACAGCTGGAGAGGAACTGTAACTTTTGACTTTGATCAAAGTACCTCATTAATATACAATTATTCTCCACGTAAAGGCGAGCAGAATTCACTCCTGCAAGTCAGCCACAACCGCGAGTTTACACACTCTCCCTGACCACGAGTTTACACACTCTCCCTGACCACGAGTTTACACACTCTCCCTGACCGCGAGTTTACACACTCTCCCTGACCGCGAGTTTACACACACGCCTGACCGCGAGTTTACACACACGCCTGACCGCGAGTTTACACACACGCCTGACCACAA
>JAMWET010002946.1:207500-210000 GCA_024036415.1 Prochilodus magdalenae | reverse complement strand
TGCAGGACTTTAAACTATGAGGTCTTAGTGTATTACCCACAGTAACCGTGGAAACAGTGGTGCCAGCTCTCTTCAGGTCATTGACCAGCTCCTCCCGTGTAGTTCTGGGCTGATTCCTCACCTTTCTTAGGATCACTGATACGCCACCAGGTGAGATCTTGCGTGGAGCCCCAGTCCGAGGGAGATTGACAGTCATGTTTAGCTCCTCCCATTTTCTAATAATGGCTCCAACAGTTTATCTTTTTCCACCAAGCTGCTTGGCAGTGGCCCCGTAGCCCTTTCCAGCCTTGTGGAGGTCAGCAGTTTAGTCTCTGGTGTCTTTGGACAGCTCTTTGGTCTTAGCCATGTTAGCAGTTGGGGTCTTACTGATGGTGTCGGGTGGACAGGTGTCTTTATGCAACTCACGACCTCCAACAGGTGCTTCTAATTTAGAATAATAGGTGGAGTGGAGGTGGAGTTTTTAGAGGCGGACTAACAGGTCTTTAAGGGACCGAATTTTTGCTGATTGGCAGGTGGTCAAATACTTATTTACAGCAGTAACACACAAATACATTATTAAAAATCATACATTATGATTTCCGGATTTTTTTTAGATTATGTCTCACACAGTGGACATGCACCTACGATAGACATATCAGACCCCTCCATTATTTCTAAGTGGGAGAACTTGCAAAGTCACAGGGTGTTCAAATACTTATCTTCCTCACTGTAAGTGAGGGATGAGTCAGCCATATGGTTACCATGGTAACTGGTTAGGTACAAGCTTCTACTGCTTGTTAGCAATGTAAACCCTACAGTAGCTCCAAACGTTAGAAACCAAACATGCACTATATTACCAATTGTATTCGCTCCAAATCCAGATAACCGAATTCAGGTGTTCCAATCTTTCCGATGGCCACAGGTATATAAAACCAAGCACCCACACATGAAGACTGCTCCTACAGACGCTGGTGAAAGAATTCCAGCGTGGTACCGTGATAGGATGCTCCACCTGTGCTACAAGTCCAGTGGTGAAATTCCCTCCTACTAAATATTCCACAGTCCACTGTCAGTGGGATTAGAACACAGTGGGAGTGATCGGGAACGACAGCAGCTCAGCCACAAAGTGTTAGACCACGTACAATGACAGGGCGGGGTCAGCGAATGCTGAGGGTCATAGGTCACAGAGGTCACCAACTTCCTACAGAGTCCATCACTACAGACCTCCAACCTTCATGTGTCCTTCAGATCAGCTCAGGAACAGGGTGTAGAGCTTCATGGAATGGGTTTCCATGGCGAGCAGCTGCATCCCAGCCTACATCACCAAGCGCAGTGCAGAGCGTGGAGCGCAGTGGTGTAAAGCTCCGCCCCTGGACTCTAGAGCAGTGGAGGCGTGTTCTCTGGAGTGACCAATCACGCTTCTCCGTCTTGTGATCCGATGGACGAGTCTGGGTTTGGCGGTACCAGGAGAACGGTACTGGTCTGACTGCACTGTGCCGAGTGTAAAGTTTGGTGGAGGGGGGATTATGGCGTGGGGGTGGTGTTCAGGAGTTTGTGAAGACGACGAATACTTTTGTGAATATAGAATATTCCCAAAAATAAGAATAAGAGTATAAAAGCCAGTTTGATTGATTACCTGTTGTGCTGAAAGGGAACCTGTGTGTGATATCTGCTGTAAGTCATTCATTGTTATATATTAATTACCTGAACTGTCAAAGCCACCGATTAATGAACTCGAGGCCTGAAACGTTTTTGACCAAGAAAACATGCGAGTGAGGTGCTGAGTGGGTTATGAATTGGTGATTAAATCAGTGAGTGAGCCTGCAAGTGAGTGGATAAGTTATTGGATGAATTATTAAATATATGAGTGATTGAAGTTAGGAAAGGATGAACACGTCAGTCAATAAACGAATGAATGAGTACGCAGTTGAATGAATAAGAGAATGAATAATTAAATCAGCAAATGAATGAGGGAATGAGTGAGTGTGTGAGTAAGTAAATGAACAAATTAACAAATGAATGAGTGAGTGAATGGATGAATGAATGTTTCTAACCCAGGTAGGAGTCTTCCATGTTCTCTTGCAGGTTTGAGGCATTGATGAAGGAGGCATTCAGCTTAAGGCGCTTCTCCTCCAAACCACCGGACCAGGAAAACATTCCAACCGCTCCAAACACAGTCGCCTCCTACATGCACACACGCACACGCACACACACACACACACACACACACACACACACACACACACACACACACACACACACGCACACACACACACACACTCACTGGCATGTTCACCACAGCAGCAGTGGTTAACCCTCTGTGAGTTAGTCTATCTGAGTATCTCCAGCACTGCACCGTAACTCATCTGTACTGTAGAAGTCCGGGGGGAATCAGATCAGATCGACCAGGCGAGGTGGTGACCTAGTGTAAGCTGACTGATTACACCGCTAACAGTCACTGCACACCTGCGTGTTAATAGTGTCAGTGTATAGTTATAGTTCCTCCTGTATGTCTGGAGAG